>JANTPZ010121957.1:0-76554 GCA_025593235.1 Vachellia pachyceras | reverse complement strand
ATATTTTGATGTTAGATCTGTATAAACAACAAAAATACCTTGGACAAGATGTCAATATCATCTTTAATAGAACCTACTTATACTCGAATCATATAGACATAAATGCAAATGTTTAATTTTCTTGGCCTGTATGCTGGGAATCTGGTTCTCAGGACATGTTGGAGCTTGAAGGCCTTTCTGTTCATTTTGCTGGGCTCCTTGCCCTTTCGTGAGTTGTGACTTTTATTCCGTGAAATTGAAGGCCCACCAATCTGACAGCATCATCAATCTCAGCTTTTCCATTTCTCAAGACTTGCTGGCGCGCTTCCAGTGCAAAACCCCCGCCAAATAGCGACTTCACATAGTTCTTCATATCATGAAAATACCGCCTTTCACTCCTTAACCTGCAAAGCCCTTCAACGCCTTTGTAGCCCCCTTCCCCAGTTTTTCTTGGCATCTCTGAAAATATATTGATGAGCTCTATTTCGAAGATGAAGTCTATTTTAAGCCCAAAGTTCTCGGCTTTTTCTCCTCACCTTCCCAACTCTCAAACCATTTCTCTTGCTTCTAATGCATGGCCTTTTGAATCTTTCGTCCGCCATAACCTGTCTTGTATTTCCGATCATCTCCACCCGAAGTCAACGCCCCTCTTATCCAATAGCTTCGTTCGCTTGAGCCAGAGTCGGAACTTGCATATGGAGGCTTCTCGGCTTCCGGCGGGTGAGATTCATGTCATCGTTGGCCCCATGTTCGCCGGAAAAACCACCACACTTCTTCGTCGTATGCAATTAGAGAGCAGCAGTGGCAGGTGAACACCTCTGCTCTGTTTAGTTTTCACTTCATGATTGAGCACACTTCACTTTCTTGTGGAACATCTCGAGATTTTTTCTTCGCGTTCACGCCAATCGAGGATTCTGCATGTTATCTTGAAGGGTGAAATTGTTGTTGTCTCATTGATTAAATGTTTACCGTAATTTGCCATGGACAAATGCATACAAGCTAATTACTAAAAAATTGAAATTTAAGCTGTGACGAACTTGATTTTGAATATGAAGATTTGTGGTTGGAAAGAGTGCTGGAGTGGTTGAATACTCAATACACTGAAGATTTGTCCCCGCTGATATATTTTGCCTCCTTCTGTCCGTGATTCCCTTTGAATGTTTGATGTCCAATTTTTGTGACATTCTGCTTAATAATTTGTTTGGGAAGGGCTTAATTTCTTGGTATGGAATAATAAATGGATATGTTTAAAAGGGCTTTTAGAAAGTAGGAGAAACTGGAAAGCATGCCAATCATGTAATGGTCAAGTGTCAAATGAGGTAAATGTAATAGCTAAAGGCGTCCTAATGGAATTTTTGACAAAAATTGTGCTGCTGTTGAAGATTTCCTCTTCAACCATTTATTCAGTATTTCTCTTTGCGTCCTGGTTATGATTCATCGCACCAATCAATGTTGTTTCTGTGCATAAGTCGTCATATCCCCGTGCTACCTCATTTTATTGAGTTGGAGAAAGCTCATATGTTTGGCATCAATGGTGAGTAAGGGTGATGTCCATTTGTTTATTGCCTCTACCATATGTGGAAGGATGTCGGCATTCCAAGTGGATGCATTGGATATTTATGTGACCCATCAAGTCTTCAACTGTTCTGTATGAAAATTTTATACTCAATGGCGTTGCAAGTGTTTCGTTCTTGAGAATCATGATATTTTATATTTCTCTGAGGCAGAAATGTGGCAATAATTAAATCAAGCAAGGATACAAGATATGGATTAGATTCAATTGTTACTCATGATGGGGTCAAATTGCCTTGTTGGGCATTAACAAACTTATCATCATTCAGGCAGAAATTTGGTCTTGATGCTTATGACCAGGTAATCATTATTCTGAAACTACTTATCTTTGTATATTTAGTGTACTGTTTTCTTTCAGTTGTGTGCACTTTACATTATCAACTTTGTTATTGTGATCTGTATTATAGTAGTTATATCATACGTGTGCGATTTAGTTTTACACCAAAAATTGTTGAGTGGTTTGGCAGGGTTCCTGGTTTTCTGTTCCATTGTGTTTGATTCTCCTAACTACATGATGACAGCTCGATGTGATTGGTATTGATGAAGCTCAATTCTTTGAAGACCTTTATGATTTTTGTTGCGAGGCTGCTGATCATGATGGAAAAACTGTAATAGTGGCTGGTTTAGATGGCAACTACTTGAGGTATTGCTTTTGTTAAAATTTTACAAATTCCTTTGTGTTTAGATAGGCTTCAGCGTTTAGCGTAGCCCAACTTGCTGTTCTTTCTGCCTGACTTGACAAGAATTAGTAGTTTAACATCAGTTTGACTTTGTAATTTATACACAAGTTCGGATTTGTTAGCTGAAAATGAGCATCAGCTAATACAAGGCCCAACTATATATTTAGTTTCTTCATACGAATTGGCTGTTTTGACATTATAAGGATCACTTACTCTTCTTCAAGTTTAGTGAAGGATTTTATCTGACCATGATTAAAGTCTTAGTTCGTCAAGAAATTGTCCTGATGGTGTTGATGTCTTATACTTGTAGGAGGAGCTTTGGTTCCGTCCTTGACATAATCCCCATTGCCGATTCCATAACAAAATTAACTGCCCAATGTGAAATATGTGGGAAGCATGCATTCTTTACATTGAGAAAGATAGAGGAGACACAAGTCGAATTAATAGGTGGATCTGAGGTGTACATGCCAGTTTGCCGGCAGCACTATGTCAGTGGACAGGTAGCCATGGAAACAGCAAGATATGTCCTGGAATCTCAGAAGGTTGAATGTAGCTCTCACAAATAAAATGGTCCGCTTCCCTGCCTAGTGCTTTTTGCTTAAACGATGTGTGTAAAGTTTTAGTTTTAGTCTGAATGGATTCGGAACTGTTTGGAATTGGTGGGGAAGTTCCATTAGTATTGTATGTTAGAAATTGTTAACTCGCATCATTAGGCCGATTATACATAAGGTCTCAAATTTGAATGTGTGTAAATATAGAAAATGTTTTTGGGACAACTACATCCAAATCTCCAATTGTGTCAAGACAATTTTCAAATTTCATTCAATTAGATAGTCATATAAAAAAGAGATTGTATTGCATTAGCTGCTTAATTTGCTTAAGCTTCACAATACATCATAACATGTGAACTTGGATGGTAAGTTCAGAGGAATTGGCATGATGTATTACATTGATTGCACTGTCAGTAAGTGGTAATACTGATCCAAGAAAGTGCCAAGAACAACGAATCTTATTTTACATTTTCACTACATGGGATAGATTATATATATAAAATGCTTTATGAAACTAAATTTTTAAATAAAAAACTAACCGAATAAAATTCAAAAACCATATGAACAAATCCACATCTCCTTTATAGTTGCCATGGAATAAGCATAACTAAGTTCATGAGGGGGAATTAACTCACACTAAAACAATGATCCACATCTCCTTTACAGCTGCCATGGAATAAACATGACTAAGTTCATGAGGGAGAATTAACTCACTAAAACAATGCTGCACATCTCCTTTACAGTTGCCGCATTTACTATAAGGAATTTCAAGCGTAGCCAACTCCAGCAAACATGTACCAAATGAATATATATCCACATTCTCTGTGTAGTTCTCTTCATACAACTCTGGTGCCATAAACTTCGGTGTCCCAATCATAGAATGAGCCCCATGACTCTCTCCCACTATAGTCACCAACCCTAAATCTCCAATCTTGATATGCCCCAAGTTCCCATTGATGAAGATGTTGCAACAATTTAGGTCTCTGTGAATGATACAAGGATCATCAAGATGAAGATACTCCAAACCCTTCAAGATCTGCCTACACCATCTCTTCATAGCTATGAGCGAAAGGTGACGATGCTTCTTTCTGTAATCCCCAAGACTCCCAAAGATAAAAGTTTTGGAGATGAAGTTCAAAGTCTTGTTCTTTGTATCTGTCCATGAATGATAAAGCTTGATGATCCGTTCGTTCTTTAAATTTCTTAATAACCCAACCCCATAGTAGAGTTTTTTTTTTATCATGGCTGCATCTTTAGTGAATTTTTTGCAACGAGATTTGGTTCCAAGCCACCTCTTTGCCTTCTAGATGATCAAAAGCTCCATACACTTTTTGCGGCCCCTGTTCCTAGTAATTCACAATATATTCTTGCATAATCAACCTCAATAAATGGTTCGGTCCATTCATCAGAAAAATCAGCACGTACCATTGTTGGCTACTTAGAGTTTATCAAGTAATAACAGGGATAAACAATCGAGAAGAATCAAATGAAGATAGAAGAGAAACACATCATCACAAAGTATGAAGAACGACTTTCCATCAAGTATAATAAACAAGAGCAAGACACGACATAATATTTATGTAAAATTTCAACTTATCAAAAGCAAACGATGGAAAAAAAAATACAGAATTGAGGGTTAAAAGCATGCTTTTATAGTGTGATAATAACGAATCATAAGGTTAAGTTTGTTGTTATTTAGTTTGTTTCCAAGTCAAATCGAAATTTTAAACTACTATTATTTTCTGTTAATTTGAATTTGAATTGAAACATAAAACACCTCATAATTTTATTTCCCACTTAGGGACACATCGTGACTTCATACCTAACAGTTCGTTTAGAATGAAACAGATTAAAGAAATTAGATGATACCATAATGTAAATTAAGCGAAACACATCCGTCCTCAGCAACTTATGCCATATTTGGTAGGCTACAATTGGAAGACATGGAAATGGAAAGGTACAAAGAAATTACCATAAAAATGATTTCCACGTGGAAGCCATAAAAAAACTATAAAAATATGAAAAATTCTACGAAAGCCACATTTTGACATTTTCAACCTACTCTTTATCTCATTTTTCAACAAAACCTTCCTCTCTTCTCTGACGGCAATCAGCAACAGCAACAGCAAATCAGCAATCAAAGAAGACGGTGACTGCGAGAATGCGATCGCGGGTCTGTACTCGTCTTCTTCCCCAGATCTGGAGCAAAATCTCATGAGGTAGTTTCGTCAACATCCGAGTGCTCCTAAGGCCGAGATTGATGTGTGTGTGAAGGGAAACAAATTGGTGAAATTATTACATCTTCTTCAACCACGCAAAGACAATCTTCAACCGCGGGTGACTTTTCGCTTCATGATTTTGTTCTCTTCACCGATTTCACATGCTCATACATAATCCTTCTTGCAGCTTCCAATTGGTTGAGCACATTCCATGATGGCTACAATTTCAAGTGAATCGTGCTGGTTGACGGTGGTTTGGGTTGCAACCGCCAGCAAATTGTGTTGGCTGACGGTGGTTTGGGTTGTGGGAAAAATGGCCTTTGATTGGATTCTAACGGTTCCAATGGTAGAAGCTTATGAAGCTTCAATGGCAAAGATAGTCCTTGGGTCTTCAGTTTTTAATAGAAATGTCTATTACAGGAATATACATTTAAATTAAAAAATTATATCATATTTCCATAACATATCAAATATATTTTTTAACATCATTTTCATTTCTATTTCCATATCTATTTTTATTAAAATCGGTTCCACACATTGGCAAAACTTTTTCAAGGAACAAATTTATCATTGTAAAAATTACTTAGTGATGAGGTGAGCAAATCAGCCTGTTGGGAAGACAAAATTCTCCTCTCATTTTGCTTCGATCGAAAAAGCAGCATTGGCTCCTTCCATTTTTATTTTTCTAATCCTTCCACATTTATTTTGCTTAAGATAGGTATCATTCAACTGCTTGACAAAATGAATCTTGAAAACTTCAATTTGGAATGCATTTACATAGCTGCTCGAGATTATGTTTCTCAAAAACACTTAGTCCAAAAGTGCTTGACAAAACAAAAATTTATGTTTCATCATGAGCAATAGAAATGGAGGAGCCTGTGGATTGATTATTTTGATTTGGCTGATTCATAAGGAGAGCAAGCATCACATATGAGGTCCTAGTAGAAGTAAATAGCCTCAGAATTGCAGAATAACATCAAGGCTAAGAAGCCATTCAGTCCCGAAAGATGGTGTTTTTATACTGGTTATCATCATTCGCTATGCTTCTAGTTTCGGTGATATTAATTGGAACCAATCAAACACAAAGTTAAGTGGGGCCGCAGAACTTAAATTTACCTATCCGCAACTATAAATTGCAAGACAACACCAGGTCGAGATAGCAAAACAGAATTGAGAGCCAATAACATATAAGGGAAAAGTTAAATATGTATGTCTCATGGCCAGTCCCTAGAAGTAAAAGCAGCAACGCCGCTCCACAAGGCGATGGAATATGAGACACCTAAAACGGAGAATCTCCCAAGTGAAAGATCCATCAACGTCAATAAACATTCATATGTGACGTTAACTTGGGAATATGCAAACAAGAACATCGTTTGCCCCCAAAATAAAGTTAGGGATTTGAGGAAATCCAGCGTCACAATGGAAGAACAGAGGATAGAATGAAGATTCAAGAGAAATAAATTTGTTGCAAGCAAGAAGGATTCCTTCAACCACTTCTCATTCCAGACTAGGGAGAAGGGCAGGGGAAAATTTAGAATAGTTGAGATGGTGAGGCTAATTTTGGGAACAGTGATAGCCAAGAAAGATCTAAACATGAGATTGACAGCGACAGTAAATTGGCTCCTTCAACTTGCCATACCCACTTCAACACCAAGAATCAAGAGGTTGAAAAGCGGCTTATTTGATAAGTCCGTTGGGAGAACGGACACAGATTCCGAGGTAAATATGTGAGAGGAATTTTGTCTCGATAAGCGCATGAATGGTTTTAAATGTCCAAACGAGCTATCTAAACAAGCCTAACATCGTACAAACAAAACTATAATTAAATGAAAATTTTAAATAAATGAAACACTGCCAGATTCCTTACCAACACGCAGGTACTGACGACGTCATTGAAGCCTCATTACAATATATTCATAATAGGCTTCGAGGTTCTCCTTTTGAAATAGGGCGTTTTGAACCCGAACCAGCACAAAGGAATCCATGCGACTCAACAAATGATCTTGAAAACTTCACATTAGAATGCATTTACATAGCTGCTCGAGATTCTGTATCTCAAAGACACTTCTTCTGGAGCAGCTTTGCAAATGCATTCTATTTCGAAAGTTCACAAACAGCTAAAAGCACCCACTGGTTACATCTAACACTATACTTTCGAGAATGGTCTGGTCCCATGGTTAGTGTAACTGTCAAAACACCTAACAAAACAAAAATTTGAGTTTCATCGTAAGCATGAGAAATTAAGGAGCATGTGGATTGATTACTGCTCTAACTATATTTTTACCCACCTTTTTATAGATGATCGGGGAATTTTGCCACATTTTATGAACTAAAATTACATGATTAAGCACTAATTTGAAATAAGAATATCTGCATTGAATTAAGTTAAATTAAGGGTAAAATGATCTTAAATTAATAATTTATTCATGCAACTATTTCCTTAAGTTTTAGATATTGTTTTGTGCTTAATTTTTATATTGTAGGTACTAAAGGGGGATTTGGCAAATTCAAATATAAAAGAAAAGAAGAAAATAAAAAAAGGGCTCAAACATTGAGAACCCTAATTCATTGATTCAAACTCACGCCGCCATCTCCTCCACCCACGCACCAACACGATGCCGCACCAGCGAAGCAGAGACGCCGCCACCTCCTGAACAGATTCCAGACGCCACGACAACGCACAGCAGCCACGCTATCACACGCCTTGGATCATCCACTCCAGCAGACCACACTCGGCGCCTCCATTCCATCTGCCGCCAGCTCTCATCCAAGCAAGCCGTCACTTCTCCCATTGGCACCGAAATTCCCTCGACGACGCACGAGAGACAGATTTCAATTTTTTTCCTTCCTTGGTTGCTGTTATGGCCGTGCTTAAGGAATTTGTTGGAGGCGTTGAAATAATGCGTGGCTAATTCCTTTGCAGATCTGAGCTCATTGATTTATATGGGGAAGTTTTTCTATCATCTCATTAGTTATTTGAATTTCTTAATTATAAGGATAATTGTATATAATTTTAGAAATGAGATAGATGTTTATTTGTCTTTGTTTAAATTAATTTCACAATTAACTCTGGATTATGCATTATGAAACAAATATGTGTTGTTGATTTCTTGATAGTATTAATTTTTATATGTTAATTAACCTATTATTGTCTAATTAATATGATTATTTAGTACTTGGAATGGTTGTACTCATATTGCATTATTCTAATATTAATTGTGCAGATTTTTAACAATATCTCACTAGGTAATATTTAGCTATATTCGTAGGAGTTATTGCAAATTGAAAATATTGGATTTGAGTATTAACTTGAGGTTTTACTAAAGATTCAATGAATTTTCAACTCCCACAATCATTTTTGAGCAAGAATGGTCAAATCTGTATCACCAAGGGCATTCATTATTCCTGAAAATCCAAAAGAATTTATTTAGTTCAAATTTATTGCATTTGATTCAGTAAAGAAAATCCATTTTATAACAAAAACCAATTCCTTTCTAACCATTTTTTTTGATTTAGTTTAAGTTAGGGATTTAAAATAAATGCTTCTTAATAAGATAACGATTCTAAAGTTAGTACACTGTATTGCATTAATTTTAAGTAATTTTTTATTAAATCTTTGACACAGGCCACCCAAATCAATTACCTTGATAAGGATAAATAAAATAAGAAGTGCAAGCTCCTCTAAGAAAACACATCGCATAAAGGTCCTAGTAGAAGTAAATAGCCTCAGAATTGCAGAATAACATCAAGGCTTAGAAGCCATTCAGTCCCGAAAGATGGTGTTTTGATCATTGTTATCATCATTGGCTATACATATAGATGGTATTAAACTTGGAACCAAGCAGAAAAAGAAAGTTTGCCTTTGCCCCCCAAGTAGTGACCCCATAGAACCAAATTTACCATTACGAGACTATGAATTGCAAGACAATCTAAGAACAAGTCAACAGCACCTCGGAATTGCAAAAAAAAAAAAAAAAGAATTGAACACCGATTACAAAAAAGAAAAATTAACTATGTATGTCTCATGGCCAGTCCCAAGAAGTAATGGCAGCAACGCTGCTCCACAAGGCGATGGAATATGAGACACCATCGACGGAGAATCTCCCAAGTGAGAGATCCGTCAACGTCGAAGAACATTCATATGCGACGTTAACTTGGGAATATGCAAACACAGGAAAAACCGTTTGCCCCCAAAACAAAGTTAGGGATTTGAGCAAATCCCCCGTCACAATGGATGAATAAAGGATCGAATGAAGACTTTAGAGAAACATATGTGTGAAAAACAAAGAGGATTACCTCAATCAGTTCTCATTGGAGGAGGAGGAGGAGATGTGAAGGAGAATTTTGAATAGCTAAGATCGACAAGCTAATTGTTGGAAGTAGTAATACCCCAGAATATTTTTTTTTTGATACAAACAGAGAGCACAAAGGCTCAGAGGAAAAGAGGCTAATGAGCGGGGGGGAAAAATCCCAAATAATCCTTCGACCACATCTCCTGAAGGTGGTACGGACACGATAAGTAGACAGCAGAGGAGGAGATAGCCTCCTTTGCTAAGGCATCAGCCAAAAGGTTCAGCTCCCTAGGAACATGAGTTATAATAACATTCCATTCCTTGGATAAGAGATCTTTGATTTCCGCGAATAATAACCCAGTTGAAGAGATATCACAATTAGAGTTAAGCATGTCAACCAGAAGTTTGGAATCAGATTCAATGATAATTTGGTTGAAACCATAATCAGAGGCTGCCATAAGACCTTTGAAGATAGCAAATTCCTCAGCTGAGTAGGGGTCACCTTGTCCAAGCGACTGTTTAAACCCCATAATTCAGGAACCCAAGTGGTCCCTTATAACGCCTCCACAACCAGCCATCTTGGAGGATCTGTTAACAGCACCATCAACATTGATTTTGACCCATCCCTTATCCGGAGGCCTCCACTGTTGAGATTGGTAGAAGGCAGCAGCATGATGAATCTGAAGAATATCATCTACTTGGACGAAGGAGGTCCAGGAAGCTTTGATTGTATTAAAGGGGTCAGGAGGTTTGATGAAATGTTCCTGAAAATAATCTTTATTCCTCCAAGACCAAAGAAGCCAGCAAGCAACTCCCCAAAAAAGGTTCCATTTACAAGTAGCAAAATTCCATCTTCATATTCACACTGAAAGAGGTGAGATTGTGATTCGGCGGCGTCAAAAAACCCTAGGAGGGTTTGTGAATAAACAAGAGAGGGTCTCATTGGGTCAGCCCAGCTTATCGACTTCAACAGATAGAGTAGGCCCATACAGGAGTTTAAAGAAAAAGATACACACATTTTTAACCCTTATAGTTCTATTTAAAAAAAAATTAATTCATATAAAAAAAACTAATTCGGTACTTCCTTTGTAACCCTTGCGTTTTGAGACACTGAGACTGAAATTCAGAAGAGGAAAGATGAAAAATAAAAGCAGTATTAAGTAGCATAGATCCAATAACAGTAGACTAATAGCCCTTCATCACCATGGACTTCTGGATTAGTGGATTAATGCTACAAAGACAGAAAAAGGGTAAAAGCAAATCAGCTACAACAGAAATTGGAGACTTCTTTTTCTACCATTCTAGTATTTGACATTTACAGAAACTTCTGCGATTAGTACAATCTCATGTTGCATCAAAGCTTAAACCTTGAGCAAGTTCTATATATGAAGATCCTGCTGATACAACTGACTTATGCTAAAGCTCAAAAGGGAGGCAAGAAAATACGGAAGAAAATGTACAAATCTATACTAAGCAGTCAGAATCACCACCAAGCGGAAGAGGTGCTCATGGCTCTGTTCATCCAAAAAAGATAGAGAGCACCATCTCTGTATTCAAGCCTGTACTTTTCTTTGAAACCTTTCAATAAATTTTCCACTGCAGCTGCAGTTGAGGCACTCAGCAGGTATTGTTTAAAACCGGCCATGGCAAGTCTTGACCTCCACTTTCCTAGAAGTTCATGCCTCTCTACCCTTTCTCCCTCCTCACAAGCAATCATGTTGACAATGTCTCGAGCCACACAGTGTTGTTCAGCACTAATCCGCTCCTTATCTTCTCTGCTTGAGCTGGCCGCGTCGATTGATTCAAACATGGCTGTGTAGTAACTTAGTGTCTCAACGAACCTTTGAAGAAATGGAGAAGTGTTGGTGTTGGATTCCTGCTCAACAAGGGTCATAACTTTGGGTGACAAGCTCTTGACCAATCTCAATAACCTGTCTCTATGGTTCAATGTGCTAACACTCTCATCAGGCATGTGGTGCAGAACATAAGGAAAATTCACAGCCACGGCTTCAACAGGTCGAATTCCTAGGTTCTCAAGTTGAACCTCACAGCCAGACATGGCAGCACTATGGAACTCAAATGGCACTCCAAGAGACTTGGCAAGATTTGCCAAATGTTGTCCTACAATATGAAGCCCTCCACCTCTAGCATGAAATGATTGGGAGTCATCAACACCAGTTACACGAATGTCTGGGGGGCCACCAGACCGCTGTGCAAGAGCCTGAATTAGTAACTTCCACTGGGTGCCCTGTGCAATTTGGAAGTCAATTATATGAATTCTGGATTCATTTTGCATTGCTTCTAGGATGACAGCATTTGCAGATGTGTAAGCAAACTGCCAATATGGGCAAATCCTATAGAGGATGCCCATGGAATTCATCAATTCTTTGCTTGTTGGAGGTTGTTCTTGTTCACACTTCAGAGATTTGTAGATGACACTCCCAGTTGATACCAACCTCGCTCTAAGCCCCTCCAACATGTAAGCTCCCAGCCTCTGAAGTGGATCCCCAGAAACTGACACCATCTTTACCAATACTTTATCCATCCATCCTATTGCTCTTTGAAAATCTCCATTGGACACAGCTTGTGCACAAGCAATGAGGACCTCTCTCAAGTCAAGTTTAGGAATCATTTCTACAATCTGGTCCCAATTCCATCCAGACATCGAAGATGTTTGCTGGTGGCCACTGTCAAGGCAGCAAACACAACTGTCAACAATATATGACTCAGGTCCCAACAATTCGTTCTCTAATTCCTTTAGCCTGTGCTTCCATTCATTGCCACCATCAACACTAGAGCACCCACTGATTGGTGATCCATGATTGACATCCAGGGACTGGTGCTGATCTGAAAGGGATGATTGAGTCTGAGAACCTTGAGGTGAAAAAGGACTCCTATTTGATGAATTGCTAGCAAAGGAAGAGGAATCACAGGTTATGGGGCCAGGGGGAGGTGGTGGTGGTGGTAGGGATGATTCAAGAGTGAAGTATTGCTGGTTGTAGTTTTCAAAAGAAGCTGTGGTTCCCTGGCTGCTATCATCAAGGATTTCATGATATGAATTGCTTGGCAAAATCTGGAAACGAGAAACATGGTATGTGCCTGAGTCTTGCATCGGCTGGTGATACAGATGGAAGCCAATCGAACTAGGGTGTTTCTGAGTAGTTTGCATCTAGAACAGGTTGGTTCTCTACTTGGTCGGAGAGAGCAGTCAACCTTTATGAACTCCAATGGTGAGGGTTTTCTGCAACAGGTTCAATTTGTTCAAATCACTCGCTCAGAAGATGTAAAATGCTAATTTAAGCAGTCTCGCTGATGAATCAATCTGCATATTGAAAAGATGAAAGATGCTTCGTTTTGTCGTTATTCCCACCAACCGTCCAGGTAAAGTGTTGAAGAGGCTCAGCCTGCATAATAGGAATAAACTATTAATAAAGCTTTAACGTGGATTGAACGGAGAGAATGAAAAATTATAAAGATTAGACCAGCTTGACAGAAAATCTAATAAACTGCACATATGCCACAGAAAAGCAGATTCCACCATGACATAAAACAAAGTTCCTATGTGTTTGTTTCAACGTTGAGAAAATAAGTTGATGCAAATCGAGATATAACTCAAAGGAGCTTCTATTGTCATAACAAACCCAAACGGACACAAAATGAACAATTGAGAATCCTGCGTTAGTCTCACGAATGAGCTCCCTCGTATCTCGTGGATTTAAGCCTAAACCCTTAAAAAATGGATCACCAGTAAACCTCAAAAATTTTGCAACTAGTAGATTCTAAGGACTTGAGAGATTGGAAAAGATTTATGGAGAGCCTGATTAGCAACAAAATAAATCAGGTATAAATTTCTCATGTTCTTCAGAAGTAACTTTTGAGCACGGATGGGTTGGACAGATTTAACAGATTCAGAGCCACAAATTTACAGAGCAGAATGAATAAAACAAGCCCCGGGGGGAGGGGACAAAACAGTTGCGGAATTTTTGGAAATCAAGAGTTCGATCACAGATCCCAAAGAGATGTAAATCGGGAGCCAACAACCAGATTCGTAACTTTCAACTTTTTAGGAGAGAGAGAAAGGGAAAGTTTGCGTCAAATAAATGAGTCTTCAACTATCAAAGCTGAAAAGGAAAGAGAAATTTTTCTTGATTCGTTAACACCAATCGTAAACCAAGGCGACAAGCGCCCAAAACAGAAATCGTTCTTCAAGGAAAGATTTCAAACACAAGGTAAAACGAAACACAAACATCTTCGAGTCCTGTTTGCAGACTGAGAGAAAAAGAAACTGGATGTTGGATCTTCATTTGACAGCTCTTGGACAAGAAGATGAAGGTGGCTTTCAAGCTTCAAATAAAAAAAAAAAGCCACAACAACAGCCAAAAAAATTTCTTCAGATTGCAAATTAGACCCCACACCTCTCATCTTTAAAACATGGGATTCATTATTTCAAGACAAACCCAGATTTGTACCCGCCAAACAAGAAGAAAAACCAGAAATCAGACAAGTCCACGGATTCAGAGAAAATTAATACATCGCACAGCTCACAAAACCAGCACGACTTCAGAGGTTGGGAGAGAGAGAGCGTAGGAGGGATTCTGTACCTTAATATCTCTACAGTGCCACGTTCAGTGAAGCTATTGCTTCAGAGAGAGGAGGTGATTGAAGATCAGAGAGAGGAGGTAAGACAGGAAGGCGTGTCAGGCTTAATGTGGGGTTGTAAAAAATGATGAATGACGAATGGTGGCGAGGCCTTTATAATAGGTTACGTGTAATGACGACTTTGACCCTATGCGACACTCGACTTTGTGGCTTTGGGGGCACTGGTGCTGGTAAGGCTGTGACTCCAAGTCAGCTCTGCCAACCCGAGTAGTACGGTATACCGAATATTCCACGCCGAGTAAATCACTAACATCTTCCTTCCACCAATCTATACTACATCATTTTCGTACATTATACTTTTTCCACGCAAATTCAATAAATAAAATAATTCATGTATTATTAAATATTATCTCCAAACATTAATATAATATAACAGCAATTTATTTTTTTAGCAGATCAAATAAGCTAAATTATTACCTGAGTGTATGTGTACTATGATATTATTAATCAAGTTAATTAATTTTAAAAAAATAATAAATATAAATATGTTAAAGTAACAGATTTAATTCATACCATATTTTTAAAAGTAATGTATATTAAGAACAATAAGCATGATAAATTTTTCTTTCTAGAGAAATGTTGATTGATTTTATGTATTGATACTGTACAATATAAATTATGTATATTTTTATAATTTCTATGTTTCGTTGCTGTAGCATCAATCATTATCATATAGGTAGGGTCGGCTATATAAATTACAAAACATGAATATACTCTATCGATAAAGAATTTTTAGATATATTAATGATCAAAACGCTTCACTCAATAATTTTTGTAAGTGTTCTCTTAAATCTTCCTCAATCTTCTCATCCTACTCAAGTTATCTTTCTTACCCACGTATTCAATAGTCTTCTTTAAATGTGTTCAAATAACTACAAACAGTTTTCTACCGTTTTTATGGAATACATGCTAAATATTTTACTGCCATATTATATTAATGGTGCTATCACGGTGTGATAAAACATCCTTTTAGTTTAAATCGTATTTCTCTATCATATATAGCTCTCTAATAACATTTATTTATTTTATATGATTAACATATCATTAAGTCAACTGAATATGTTCATGAGACCAAAATATCGATTCAACCAAGATTTAAAAATATGGATTGCGTTGCTTGTAACTCTGGAATTTATCATGCTTCATGTGTAAATGATTTTCTAGATGCAGTGTGCAAATAGGATAATGAATTTTTAAGTCATTGTGGGCATAGGATATAATATATAAATATTTAAAATCGATTGAAGAAATAATAAAATATCGTTGGGTTGCACAGCATTATTGAAAATATCAACTGTGTTGGGCTCACATATTTAATTTCTTAAATGATTACATCATCCAAAATAAATTAATTTAATCACAACAGCAATAATAATAAATGATTCAGATTAAATCGTGATAATAATACACATCTTAACAGTGGACCACAAATCCAAGCTCGTCACCCTACGTAATGTTCACTCGTCTTTTAATTTGCTTATAGTCACAATCATCGTGTGTTTGAAAACTTTGTTGGGAAAAGGAGTTTTATTGGAAGAAAGGAGTTTATAAATTTTTAGATGGTTTTACGGATTTTAAGATGGTTTTTATGAATTTCAAGATGATTTTTACAGATTTTAAGATGGTTTTATCCCGGTTTACTTTTGAAAACGAAGTTTTCAAACAACAAGTACGTTTTTAGTTTTTTTTTCCTTTGACCAATTTGTCAGATTTCATAAAAAATCAAAGATGGCTAATTTGATTATTAATTTTGTCTCATTATTGTAATCATTTACTTGATATGCTTCCAGATTCCTATTGGCCAAGCATTAATTGGCGTGTTATTGAAGTAGCAGACTATTGCCCTACATATATGCATAGCGCAAGCCATTTTAATATAATCTGTAATTATCATTTAGTACTATATTTTTTTAATTAATATGAAGACACGCTATGTTCTATGATTGTGCCATTTTTTTGAGTGAGATTCAATTATTAGTGGAAATAACTATTTATACATACACAATAATTCAAGCTGCAGACCTTTGTTGTTCGTGATTAAGCTGTCAACGCCCCTTTCACAATGGCGTTGAAAATGAGTTTAAGAATAGTTTTTTTAAAGAGTTTGGGGTAAAACTTAAATTTTGACTAATAAGCTTTAGAAGAATATTTTTTACGAATTCTGAGGTAAAAATTGAATTTTGAAAGGTGATTGTGTTTGGGAAGTTATTGACTTTTATAAACAAAAAGTAAATATGAAAGAAGAAAGAGAAAATTTATTAAAAAAGATTATGTGATTTGACTAAAAATTAAATTTTTCAAAATCTATGTTTTACATTTATATTTTAGTAGGCAAAATCTAGATTTCAAACGGAAGTCTAAACGGACCCTGAATGATGGATGCTAAACAAGATATTAGTAACTAGTGCTGGAAAACGGGCTCAGCTCGCAGGTTGAGCCCCCCAACCCGCGGGCTGAGGGCGGTGGCAGCTCTAGGGCGGGCTGACCCTCGGGTTGGCAGGCCAGGCCGCTTTTTTATTTTTTAATTTTTTTAAATTAAACATTTTATAGTTTTAATAGGAAGATGATGATGTTTTAATAGCTTCAAATATTATTTTAAACCTTATTATTTCATCTTAAATGCATACTTACCTTGGAGATTGTTAATTATGTATTATGTTTTTGTATTGTAAACATTTTTTATTATATTTTTTAAAAATATATTGTATTTTTCTTCCGAAAAATCAAATAGACTTGGTAAATTTTATGTATTATTTTTTAAAAAAATTTCAATAATATACTAATAAAAATAAAATTTAAAAATAGAAAAAAAGTGGCGAATTGGGGGCTCCCAAAATGGCAGCCCATATAAAAACGGGCGGACCAGCCCGTTTCCCAGCACTATTAGTAACCATTTCTTGCCAACCAGAATACTAGTACCATCATAATCATATTTAGATCCGAATTTTCATATCTATTATATCAAATTTTTCAATTGCATACAATCATGAATCATATTTTTACCTTTGATTGAAGACAAAATGAATGAGGAAAGAAAATTTGAAGAAAAAAATTAGAGGGAGAAATGTGTTATCTAGGTGAAATAAATAGACATGTGGTGGTATATGCGATGGAATAGTTTGATATAAGTTTTCTCCATATTTTTCCTATTCTTGAATCCATTTCAATTTTGAAGCGATTAAATTTTATACTTACTATATATTTTTATTTTTTATTTTCACTATCTATATCTATATTTTTAACCAATATACTTTATATTGGTTAAAAAATCTAAAGAGAGTACCTCATTAAAACGTGGCCCCACAATATTAAAAAAAACATATAATAACATATGGTTTCAATTTTCAAAACGTGGCCACATGGGTTGAAAACTAATGTCCGATAATAGATAAATGAAGGAAAAGATTTACATGGACTAAAAATGATTTAACCAAATTAAAGAAAAATGAGATTGGAGTAACGAGGAACCTGGTGGTCACACCGCGTACGTACGTATACGGGTGCGATAGTGTGAGGCATCGAATGTTCGAGGCCCTACTCGTACCGGAATGGCAGAATTGAAATTATGTGAGGGATTCGGGGGCGGTTAACAGGAACGTTTTTTTAAATGATTGACAGCCTGGCGTTCCCGGAAGCGACGGTGGCCAATGGAGGAACTTTGTATAATTAAATTATTGATAATGACGTGGAAATTAACAAATAGACGATGAGCATGTTCAGCTGTTGGCAGTCATCAGCCAGCACTCCCCCTCCCCTCGCCTCCACTGCCAAGAAACTCCCATGTTCCTTCTTACCTTGTAGCCGGTTGGGTTTTTATCACCTACATCATTATCAATGGATATATAAAACACTCAACAAAAAAATTATTATTTTAAATATAATATTCCGATCCATTATATCGTAATGTTTTTCAAAAATGCCATTGGGTTATTTAAAAATACGATAGAGAAGTACTTTTATATAAGTTAGAGTAAATATGTTGATGAATTATCTTATTTTATGAAAAAATATTGAACGTGCGTTTATCTTTTTCAAACGTTGTTCCAAATAAAGCTATTGATGATCGCAAGAAGAAATGATTTATATATAAGAGAAATTTAATCCGAAGTTCTAAAGAAAAACTTATTTACGAAAGGTCCATGAATTAAAATATTTATTCTGATGTTCCCAATGCATCCTTTATCACGATCTTATGTTGTCAACACCATCACATGGTGTTGTCAACATCATCGCATGTTATTGTCATTATCAGCACATGTTGTTGTCATTACCATCGCACATGGTGTTGTCAACAACAGTGCATGATGTTGTTGATGTAAAAACCTCATGTCATTAACAAGAGCGCCTAAGATCTCAGAATAAATATTTTAATCCATGGAACCTTTTCGTAAATAAATTTCTTTCTTGAGATTTATACTAAATTTCCGTATATACAACGCGCTTTTATTGCGTCATCTCTTTTTTATGCTATAGCTCAAAATAAAACAAGAGATGACATCACTGATCAAGTCATTTGATTATTTATTTATTAATATTTGGTTTGATGGGATTAGCGTGACACGCCAGGTGGGATCCCCCACTTACGCGGTGCACGTGCTGAAAGCCCACTGCGAAAAAGTATGAAGTATGGACCATGAAGTCATTTTATTTATTTTGCCCCGTAATCAAATTCAAAGGGATGCTTGAAAAATAAAAACAACGTGACCATTATTATCCACCCCCGCCCAATTTCTAACCACTTCTAATTATCGTACATAGAGACATATTAATTAAATATGGGAAAAATTTTATAACGTCAGATGATACGAAAGCGGGTTTGACTGGCCTAAAGATGTGAAACATTCTGGTCCACAAGCCACTGTTTGGACTTTTTCGGAATTTTCTTGGCCAACGGACTCTTCCGGAACTAGCCCCATCGTTGAAATTAAAATTAAGGGTGAGTGATAATTAAGATATTTACATAGAGAAGTCAATATAAATGAAAAGGATAAATTGTGAATATAGAAATTTTAAGTGGGAGATTTTTTTAAAAAATAAAGTTATTGTATGTAGACAGGTTCTATGTCAGCATTTTTTTATTTTTTTATAAGGTTATTAATTGGAATTGTCCCTGAAATTAATTAAAGAGAGGTCAGAGTTATGAGCTGAAAAGCAAATGATGAAGGTGGGATAAGAGAACCAATCTTTCTACTCTTATTTTTTTAGATATAAATTTTAATATTTTAAAAATTACAAATTGATATATTAAATATGATTAGTTTCATTACATATTGAATAGGGAAAGCTGATCGTACCAATTCGGGTTTGTTTGGGAAGTCCGTTGGGAGGATGATAATAAATTTTGAGGTAAATATGTGAGATGAATTTTATCTCGGAAAGTATATGAATAGATTTTGGGGAGGCAAACGGCTATTGATTTGAAAGCCAGAGTTGCAACGAAAATCAAATTAGCTTTCCAAGAAACGAACTCAATTTTTACTTCCAAAAATACCCTCATATTATGATTTAGAAGCTCACCTCCACCATATGCCCCCTCTGGATTTTTTTTATTCCTATTACTGTACCAATGGGTACGAAGAGGGTGCAAATCAAGCTCACATCTTAACAATCCAACATTATAAGAGAAATTGAACGTGTGCTTTGTCATTTACGGAAAAAGTTATACCATCTCCAATCTTTATTAAAAAGGTTAATTAATTTTTTAAGGCGATTAAAAAGTGAAATATATACGTTAATAGGCTTTTTAAATTTAAAAAATCAATCAATTTTTTTGTTAAAGATGGATCGAAATATATCAATAAACTGTAATATCATTAACAGATCAAGTCGATATGGGGGGCATGGCTAAGAGGGTGAGGGGAATGGTGAAGGGCCAAATGGGAAAAAGAGGGGATAATAGGATGACGTGGAGAGGAGGAGATAAGGATGGATGGATGCAGGTGACGCCCGGGAAAAAAGAGGCCACAAAGTAATAAAAACAAAAAAGCAAAATCATGGGTGCTTTCTTTCACACTTCCAACACTCCTACCACACCCCCTCTCTCTCTAACCCCCCTTTTCTCATCTAATGAATTCATTTAAGAGTCCGTTTAAAAATATGGTAAAAAAAGTATTTTTTATGTAAATTGAGGTAAATTATCTCATTTTATGAAAATACTGTTGAATACACGATTGGACCCTACAAACGCTAAGTTAAATATGCTTTATATCTAAATTTTTAAGTAATATAAACTTGGGGAAGATATGGGAGATGATGCCGTGTGTCCGTTTGGGAACACGGTAGAGAAGTACTTTTATGTAAGTTGAGCTAAATATGTGGAGGAAATTATCTCATTTTACCAAAAAAATGAGGAATGTACTTTTAAAGGTAAATAAGCTTTTCCAAACAAACAAATCTCTCTCATGGTTAGCAATCATAAGAAGCGCATGTGGGGTCACATGTTTTCACAACAACCTATCCCATCTCTATTATTTTTGGGGAATCTAAGAGCTTACTTGGATGTAAGGTTGAAAATAGCTTTTACAGATTCTGAGGTAAAACCTAGGTTTTAGAGAATAGATTTTGAAAAATAGCTTTTACAAGTTTCGTGGCAAAACCTAGGTTTTAAAAAGTGATTTATGTTTGGGAAGTTATTAACTTTTAAGGATTGCAAGGCAAAAAAGTGGGTAAAAAAAGAAAGAAAGAAAAAGTGTGAAAGAGGAAAGAGAAAACCTAGGTTTCAAATTGAGGTTTTATAACCAAAATAGCTTTTGGAAAAAAATTTTGCTTGGGCAAAACCTCGGGTTTGAGGTAAAACCTAGATTTTGAAACCAAACATAAATTCTAGAATTGGTTGTCAAACAAGCCCTAAGTCTATTTCATAAGGGTGCGCATCATTTTTGTTGAAGCCAATTTAATTTAAAGCTCTGTTAAACATTATACGCAAACATTTCTTTCAAGATTCAATTATGTAGACATTTTTTATCACACTGTGATAGATGAATATTTTGTTTCATTAAACCCAACCTCCTTTTATGCATCCAAATGTTGTATACTTCCCGAACCTCTTAAATCTAATGAAATTTTAATTCTCAACTAAAATATTTAACGATTTTAAAATTTATAAAATCATCCTTTTTTTTTTTTTACGGATTTTTCAAACATTCTGTATATCGGATTCAGCAAAAGTAACATCTTCTCGGGTTTTCTGCTTCTGGGGATTGTAGTGGTGGGCCCACAAAAAAGCAATATCTGTGAAAGTTCCTTAACATGCCATTGCCGCCAAAGACAGATTCACCCATTCCTTTTCTTATTGCGCAATAAGAAAAGGCACCAATTGCAAGTTGCGATTTTGCATCCCTCTCCCTTTTCAGCTTGATGGATATTTTTTAAGTGAAAATATGAATCGCATTAATAATCACAGGAAAATACAACAACAAGATCAAGGGAAAGAGAATTTGCACTAACCACCCCTACTGGAATAGAAGGTGGAGGGTGTTCAAAATAACAAAAATTCCCCAACAAATCATGTGATATCTTGACCAACTTATCAGCCACAATATTGTTCTCTCTAGGAACATGATGCAACGCCACATTCCAATTCCTATAAACAATCATCCTAGCTTCATGTACTATATCTTTAAAAGGTGACCACTATCGCATCCTTGATTAGCTTGATGGGTATTTGACATCTCTTTTGAAGTGGCTGCATGACAATAATATTATTTATTTATATTCATTTCATTCTATGGATTGATTCTTAATAGTCTAGTTACTGGCTCAAACATAAAATTCATAATAACAGTCTAGTTCGTTCATAAGGCTCATGCTTCAAAAATTCACCCATGCATATAAACTTGCTATCTAAAAAACAAAGAACGAAGGACAACGTTTAATCACCTTGTTTTTTATAAGCAAATGTTTATATGAGTTGAGTTCCGATAGTTCATCATTACCATAGCGTACTTTTGGATTCAAAAAGTCTTTAAAGTGATATTTACATATTATCTACTAATAAAATAATCACATGAACAACAAGATTTAAACCTACGATGTTATGAGTTATCAGCCAACTCCTTAACGGTCGGACCATTCTTTATGAGGAAGTTGAGATCTCACGATTCATCATTATCATAGCATACTTTTGGATTCAAAACCCTTTACAGAGATATTTACATATAATCTGTCAATAAAATAATCACATTAGCAACAACATTTAAACATACGATATTATGCGTTATAGACTAACTCCTTATCAGTTGAACCAATCTTTATTGAAAGTTTAATTACCTTGTCAATAATGGAAAATAGTATTAAATTTTACAATTTTGTGTTTAAGTTTTGAGTACTGCTTATAAATTTTGAACGGTATGACTAGTATCCACGTATGGTCTTGAGGAAGGAACACACATGTACATAAAATGACAATTCTTGGTATGGCCAATGACAACATTTACATGTTGTTAACCACCTTTTGATGTTACACCCTTTTTTTTAAAAAAAAAATTCCCTTAACTGCTTTCTAGCTAATCAAAACCTTATGAATCAATACTTTAGTGTGGGCTTGGGAACTCCGTTGAAAGAAGGAGTTTACGAATTTCTAGATGGTTTTACGGATTTTAAGATAGTTTTATGGATTTTCAAGATGATTTTTTACAGATTTTGAGATGGTTTTCTCTAGGCTTACGTTCACCATTTGGGGAACAAAGTTTTCAAATAAGCACTTAAAAATTGTAAGAGATGCATTTGACAAAAAAATATACATTTGTGATTAAAAAAATGAATAACTATGAGAATGAAAAGAATCATAGCTATACAAAAATCACACGCAAAAAAATGTTTTGAAGTGTGCAGGAAAGGGACAAACAAATAAAAGAGAGAGAAAGGAGGATGTGATGGGCATGAATTGAGAGAGGGGTCCCATATATATGGTGGTGGGATATCGTTAATATGCGTGGAGAGAAGCTCAGCTTTTGATGTTCACCGTCCATCGAAGTTGAAATGTGGAATATTGGAATCATCTCTTTATCTCTCAACACCTTCCTCTTACCTTCCTCCCCCCTCTTTCCTCTTCACTCATTCTTTTGTCTTATCATGAATGTAATACGTCTATCTCATTTATTAAATGGGTCAGTTACATAAATTATACTTACGAACACCATTAAATTCTTATCTTCAATTCATAGGGGATATTTTAGATTATACATTGATGAATAAACTATTTTTTCAATGCAGATTTATAGTTCTCAATCAACGTTAAAAAGATCACTGAGATGTAATTTTATCAATCGTAATGATATTATTAAATTATTTTTTCTCTGCTATAACCCACATATCCATTACATAGCTCTTAGGTTTTGAACTCACAATCTTACTGTTAACTTAAGCAAGGCTTTAAGGAAGGAGGTTGATGCCATTTTTTTGGGCATTTGGCCACAAGGCTCTGATAAATTCATATACTTTGATTAGCCATACCTCAATTTTACCAGCCCTTCAATGGTGTGATCATGTGGATAATGGCTTGTTAGAATGCCTCGTGCTGGTCCCAAAAAGGTCACGTACATGTAGATAATTAAAGTGACGATGCTTATGCCATTAATGGAACAGTAAATCATGATGCCTTCCTTTATAATCCACTCACTGCATTTACAACCAGAGTGTGAATACATAATCAATAACCAATCCCCATTTAAGTAGGTGCCTTAACTGCTACAGTGCTGCTTTAAAGGGTGCATGGTCTGGCCCAGCCCAGTTCAGACCTATATGCTAAAATAATGTAGGAAAGCTTAGTTGTTCCACAATCTAAAACTTTCGCCAATTGGGTTAGGTCTAAGCAACCAAATTTTAAATTCATGAATTCTCAAATTTGGTACTTAACATTGCCCTGAATATACATTTAAGCACTAAATGTAACCGTTTTTTACAGCGGGGTTTTGAACCTTGGTATGCCATGTTATGAGGGATTGATCGCTTTTACTATGAATAACCACTTCCATAGGTCATCAGACGCTTGACATGCTCACCCCCTTGCTATTCTTGGTTGTGATGAAAATCTGTTCAAGTATGAGATGTGCTAAAATGAAAACGTTATCGCAACCTAAAAGTAGGAGTCATTACATAATTGAGAGCATTCCAATTTGGTGGTGGTTTTAGTTTGCCAAAGGAAGGGGCATCCATGTTGGGGCTGTAGAATCAAGATCCCTTTGAATTGGTATGTTTTGGGTTTTCCGGTTTATGTCGAGTCCCCATCAATATGTCTTGTAATATGAGCCATGCGTAATGATGAGCATCCTCAAAATGTGATTTTATCAGCTCCTCCATCCATTCAAGTTCATGCACCACTCCACCTTTCACACCCACGAAAAGCCACCCACTCCCATAAACAAGCTAAGTCCCTTCCTTTCCTTAATTGTTTGCGTTGGGATGATTGTTCACATTTAATTTATGATAATATCACATAATGTATGTATTCTCCTATCAGAAGTAACACTAGTTGAATCATTATTTACAATCAAATATAAGCATTTCTTTCAACAGAGATTCAAACTTCAGTTCAACCAGTTGTGATAATAATTAATGGTGCCGTTTAGCAAATTGTCATAAGCACTTATAACTACGTTCAACAGTGTTTTTCCGCAAAATGAGACAATCTCCTACACATATTTGCCTCGGTTTGTGTAAAAGTACCTATTAGTACTTCTCTACCGCGTTGCCAAACGGACTAAATATTTTTGTTAAACCCAACTCTTGTTAGCAATTGTTTCTTTCCTTAATTCTGAGGATTCAAGAAAACAAAATAACCAATTGGAGTTGGTAAAGGGAAACTAAGCCCAAACCTCAACCCATACTAATTTTCATAGTTAAAATGTCTCCTTTTTCCCTTGCACTATCAGACAATTTTCTATCTATAAGATTGTATGAATTGATCTTTAATACAAGACTCTTGATCAAAATTAACCAGATGTTAGTAAATCTTTTCGAACCTGTCTCTGTCACCCTCAGTTTAAACAGTGACTTTAATAACTTGAGACAGTTGTAAGAAAATTTTACATGGAGCCAATTTTAAGTGGTTTTTTTTTGTAATTGAGAAAAAAAGCAGTCAAAAGGGCCGAAGGAGGAGTTTAGGGCCTTTGGGCCCAAAGAAAGAGGGTTGAATGGAAAGGGGGGATGAGTCAAGAGGAAGTGAAAAGAAAGGAACAGATCCATCGTCTGTGGGTTCAACTAGTAAAAGGATTGAGCTAGTACTATCACCTAAAAGGAGATGATTTGATCCTGCACCTAAAGGGAGATGATTTGATTCTGAGGAGTGCCACTTTGTTGTGACTCCAGTCGCGACACTTGGAGAGGCATCACCATAGCTTAGTGAAGCTGGGTTGACCTACCTGTGTGGTCAGAACTAAAGGGCTTACTTGACATGTTCTAGTGCCCGTATGGACAGACTCCAGTGGATCATGAAGTAGGTGCCCTGCTTTTAAATTGTGGGTGAGTCCAACCCCTTTTCTGAAATTTATGTATAAAAAGATAAAAGAAAAGAAAGGAAGTGAGGGGAGGGGGGCAGATCCAGGTGGTGGAAACAAGGAAGAAGGGTACAAAAGAGCAGTTGAAGCATGAAATGGGGCAGCCGCGCGTGCTTGAAGCCAGGGAATGAAGGGGACGTTGATTTGTTGTTTTGTCAATCCAGCCTTTTCAAACTTTATTCTTCTTGTTTTTTTTTAATTACCCTTTGCCTTCTTCCTCTTCCTTCCCTTCCCCTTTCTTATTTTTTTTCTGCTGTCCCTATTATTCCCCCATTTTTTTCTATTTCTATTTTTTTAAAAAAATTGATTCCTATGGTTTACACATTTCAATTCAATCAATCAATTTTTTTAATACTTTTCCATTAGGTAAAATCATTTGCAGATCCCAAGAAAGAAAACAATTGCTACAAAATTTCATAAGAAGTAGCGACAGAAGGTTATAACTTATCGCTACGTGCTACTAATTTGTTGTGAAACATCATGATCGTTGCAAAAAAAATCTTTAGGAGTTCATTTTCCCTTTTCTTGTTTACTTATCATCATCAAATTCAACTGAAGGCACTTCTTATGTGCTTTTTTTTATGGGTAGGATTATATTCAATAGAATGCTTTTTTTAATCGTTAATGACACCGTTCAATTAGTGGAGTTTGGATTTAGTTTTGGTGAACTGATGTTCAAACCTTCATTGAAATACGTATCCATGTTCAATGTTTGACAATATCTCGAATAGAATTACGTTAAGTAGAAGGATATATATATATATATCCTCAACAAAAAAAAAATGACACCTTTGTATCAAGAGATTGCAAGAAAAAGAAGAGATGGGAAAGTGTTAAAAATATCTGTCAAGTGATGTATGATTTATTCAATAGTAACTTTTTTTTTTCTTTTCCTTAACTTTGTATATAAAAATTAACTTCTTTTTTAATATAGATACCAGTTAAAAATTGAATTTAATCTTAAATATAGTATTTCAATCCATTCTGTCTTCCAAAGTTATAATATTTTTCTCATAGTATCCTATTAATTTTATACATTGAAGGATTTTCATATAGTAATATTCATGATGAAAGATGTTATTTTAAGAAAATCAACTCATTTTTATTACAAATAATTAACTTAATTTATTTAATATATACAAATTCATTATTTAAAAGATACTATTATTTTGCATTTCATGTACCCAAATGTTTAAATGACATTCTACCTTTTAAACTTGCTCAGAATAATAGACACTTAATTTCAATTTCATTTATCATCAAGCAACTATATGAATCTTATGCAAGGCATTTACACACACACACTCAATTTTGAAACAATGCAATTCTCATCAATACCTTTAATACTTTGCTGATATTCATCATGACAAGCATATCAATACAAAGCATACAAGATTTGCTTTAAACTATATCTAATTAAATTCATGAATGACCACTACAAAGTTTTGAACCATCAAAGATGAAGTAAAATTAGAAGATAATAAAAGCACAATTATTCCTAAACGTTTATTGGGGGGCATTCATCAATGGTCCAATATATAAAAGGTGAGAGTTCCTTGGTCCTTTAGCATATGATCATAATGTAATCATGCCTTCCCCCTCCAACATTCACACAAAGGTCCAAGAAGTATGAACAGCTCTGTTAGCTTGGCCAAATCAACACCCAAATCAACACGTTCTTCTTGGACCCTGCCGATTCTCTTTCTGCTTCTAATTTTTCTTCTCTCGCAACAATCTTCTCTGTTCATCTATAAATTCTTAGCCATGACCTTAAAGCCAACATGTAAAAAAACTAAGCAATAATCTTCAAGCTTCAAGGTTATGGGAAGCAGAGAAAGGCATGAGGCCACTAAAGCTCGCTCCACGGCTGCTCTTCTGCAGGAGAGGTTCAGAGAGTTGCAGAGAAAGAAGGAGATGAGGGAAGAGAGACAGCTCCTCAAGATTCTTACTCCCAGCAACGTTAACACTCGTGAATCTTCAAGCTCCTTTGTTAGTAATAACCCTTCGAGTAATTTACGGTCTCCTCCTCATGTTTCTCTCACACTTTGGCCTCCATCAGAGGACAAGCCTGAGTTCCACACAAGCTTTGGGACCTCATCAGCAAACACACAGTCTTCTTCGGAAGCTTCTTGGAATAACAGCGTTTATGATTGTGGCTCTGATTCTGGTGTTGATACTTCTCTTCATCTGTAAAACATTCTCTGAGACATATGATTAATGATGATGATGAGTGCCACCTGAGACTTTTTAAGTTCAATTGCAAGAATGGGATGAGGTACGGATAATATCCAGTGTCCAAACTCTTTTGATGTAAAAAAAGGGAAAAATGGTAATACATTGGCCAACAAGGTGGCATCAATATATGAATGAGCATGTTTGTCATCAACTTCAGTTATCATTAGCTTATCTGTAACCACTAGTTATTATTGTTGTTGAGATTTTGAAACATTGCGTTGATATATGTTATCACTCGGTAACATCTCCATTACTTAATATAAGAGTTAGATAAGTAATTCATAGATATTAAATAAATTAGGTTAGTTAGTTATTGATATCAAAAGATATATTGATTTCTTTGAAATAACCTATTTAATAATCATTAGAGCTATCACATATGAAAACCAACTTAATGCATGTAATCAAAATGGATACTCTTGGAAAAAAGTTCAAGTTTGAAAGATAAAATGTTTTGAGGTCTTATATTTATGATTAAAACAAACATTTTATCTAAATCTTATATTTACAGTAGGAGGAGGATTCATCCTATGATCTACACTATTCTGGCTCTCCATGCTGAATGCTTATCCACCGTAGATCACTTACACGAGTAAAGAAATATGCCTTGAAAAAAGGAATAAAATTGAAGAAAGCAATTCTAAGTGGGCTTCTATTTGTTGTCTCAGCCTCTCTAATTCAAAAACATTTTACGTATTTCTCTCTGACTCAAATTACTGCCACACACGTAGTTGGCCAAAAAAAATTTACTCTCTCCAATTGCAAATGTAAGAACGTTTACTTTTGTGCTGAATGTAAGACCTCAATATATTATATTAACAAAATTTATAATTTTTTCCCAATACTCTTATCATTGATTCCATATATTAAATGGGTTTTTTGTCAAGGGAATAATTTCCAATACAAATGATCAAAAGGGTTGTTTTAGAGAAATCAACATATTTTTTTAATCAACGATTACCTTAACTAATTTTTGTAATCCCTACAAATTAAATTAGTCATTTAGCTCTTCTTGTGTGTGGTCATTTTGCATTTGCATCTGAATCTCTCCTAAATAGCCTAACTTGGGCTTGTGGATAAGTCTGGCTAGAATTAAGATTTGGTATTACTTGTTGGGGCCTAATAAAGCATTATGCATAGCATACATGGAGAAGATTCGTGTATTTAGATTTGAACTCTGGATCCTTCTGTTTTCATACCTTTTCTTTAATCCAACTCCATTCAGTGTATAACTGCTTCTTCATATCAAATCGCTCTTAGACTCCCATCAGTTATAACCCATTATACTCTTATTTTATGTTCATTTTCGTTAAGTCTCTCAACCTTTTTTCTACTAGAAGTTGATTGTGTCCATCAACTTTTTCATTTGTTGGATCCATGGTGCTTGCCATTTGCTCTGTTCTTTCAGTTTTTCAACAGAATGATCAACAAACATCTAATGCTATTAACTCAAAAGATAAATGGTTAGATTACAACAAATTAGTCGCACTCATGAGCATCACGTTTAGCTCAATATAACAGCAACCATATCTGATATAAGTACTAAAAATCCAAGATGCTCACGTCTAATCAATAATCATAGTTAATTATAGCATCAAGGCCATGCCATTTGATTCAAAAAGCTGAAGCAAATGTTAGCAGTAGTGACTTGTGCATTATTGAGGAAGATATCTTCCCTCACATGGCTATGGACTCTCATCATCTTGTTCCTAGTCCCAGAAGGCATGTGGGAAATGAATCAAATCACTGAAAATACAGAGGCATTAGCATTTAGCTCTTCTATTCTATCTACTGCAATGGAGGATGCTGACAGTTCTCTGTCATTTAGCATGAAGAAAGTCAGCACTTGAATATTAGAATATATTAAGAGTCTCACGTCTATTAAGTGGACAATGAATTGAAGGTACATAACCTTACGGTAGGTTCTACCAAATTGGCTTATGTTATTTGATAGAAATACAAGTGTAATATATACCCAATTAACTAAATTCTAATGGCTATAATCTCTTCAACATCTTCAAAAGGAATCCGTGGTATGATTTTGATTTCATATCTTCTGTTGCTGCTTCTATATGTCTGTCTGGTTCATGCGATGAAGGCTCTGTGACTTTGTGAATCCAGAAAGAAAAACAATCATGGAGAGACAGACACTGAACAAGTAATGAGACAAGAAGGAACAGGTGATTGGGTTTCAACTTTCAAGTATATGATATTATGAATAAATTTATAGGCCACAAAAGCATGAGGACGTCAATCACTTTCAATCACTGATATTGAGCTTAATCCAAGATTTGTGCTTTGGTGTTTAAATAATATATTCTGATATCGTTTTGCGTTTAATAAATATTGTCTTCTTTCATTCTCATCTTTGATTTTGGGTTGTTAGAACTATAAGTATACACTAGGTAGGACGGTGAACAAAATGTATACAATACTATAAGAGTTAGTTGTTATTAGAAGTAACCCTATTATAAAATGAACTATACGATTTTAAACCTTAAATTCTAAGTAATGTAATAGGCTTTAAGTGTAATGAATTGTTTGTTTAAAAGAAATATACAAAATATCAACATCACCTTCTTGAGCTGATTTGGCAAACAAGTTAGCACATTCACCAACTTTCCATAGAGATGATCCGCAGTAATGTTTTGATCAATCTTATCCATAGCATTTCACCAAAAAAAAAAACAATCTTATCCATAGCATTTTCAGTAATAATACTTCTGTAATAAAAAAGCTTGTGTTCTCTGCCTTTACTTTTTCATTTTCTTCTCTCTCTTTTTTGCCAAAGAGTCAATTTTATTAATCACAAAAAAGTAATACACACTAACAGCCAAAGCCAAATAAACTCTTGAAAAACCTATGTTTACAAACTAACACACAAGTTTACCAAACTAGTAAAAAAGCTATACATACTAATAGCCTAAACCAAGAAATTCTAAAAAATCCTAGATTATACAACCTATTACACAACTCACTAAGTAAACAAACTAAACAGCAACAACAGAACTAATGAATAAACTGTTTAACGGACACTTACCTGTTCAGTAACCAAGTAAGCTGCTCTACTCAATTCCTCATCCAACTCCCTCCTTTCTGCATTGCCCTCACCAGTCATAGCCATCTCCATTGTTTTGTTTTCCTTCCTCCTGAGCTCCTACTCAGAAGCGCATCATTCATCAAAATTCGGTCTAAAAGAGGTGGTGGCCTTTGCACCCACCCTATTGGGTGCACCTCTTTGTTACAATTGGCAGCAATCCAGTCTGCTGCTTTGTTCCCTTCTCTTGATACAAGGGACACTTCCACTTCCACTTCCTCCAAATTATTCAGCGCTTCAGTTATTTCCTGCATTTCCCATCCCCTCTCCAGTCAATTCCCTCCATTGACTTTTTCTTATAACACCAATATACTTCTGCACAGTCAACTTCAACCACCACATTTGTTATCTCTAATTCCTTTATCAGGCATATGAATTTCCCATTCCCGTTTCTGCACACTAATCTTATTGCTGCTACATTTTCTTTAAAGAAGCCATCACAATTCATCTTCACAGCACCTCTTCCTAGTTACAGCCACTTCTTCATTTTTCCTTTTCCCTCCTCCTCCACCTCCTCTCGTCCTTCTTCACCTCTTCCGCGGCGTTTGCGAAGGAGGCACAAGAAGAGCTAGAGTAGATGAGAGTATGCAACATGAATGGGAAGTTTTGCAAGCAAGTGGGAGAAGGGATGGCTAGTGCTTTAGTGGCTACCATTATTATGGTGCTCCTCTCTTGTATCTCTGCTTTCTCTCTCTTTCATCTGTATGGTGCTCCTCGCAAAATTCAGGCTGCTAGGTTAGGGATTTGATCATGGATGGATCTTTTCTAACCTACCTTTCCATCGCTTAATGTTCTCTTCATAATTTATGATGTGATGGTAACTTAGTTTGTGAATGTGATCAATGCAGATGTGTGCTAATATCAATATCAAGAGTGTGGATCTATCAATGATATATATACAGAAGGAAGATTCAATTTCTAATTGATTGCCGTGCTATGGTAATAATAATAAAAAAGTGGTGAGTTTAAATCATCCTACAAACATTCTTTAAGTTCCTGGTATATTCTATTTCTAGTAAATTCTTTTTTTATCATAAAAGAACTTCAATTTATAAATAATGTGTAGAAATATACATTTGTACTTTTAAAGTCTAAATGGAGTGCCATTTTTTGTTTCTTTATGCTAAAACTAATGATATTTTTAATACTATTTTTATCACTTAATGTAAAATTTAGTTTATAGTAAATATTACATTACAAACAATATTTTGTATTAAAGATCATATGCAGTATAATGTCTGATCCTTATAAGTTTACTTTTATTTCAATTTTGATTCATATAATTTCAAATAATATGTTTTGGTTCCTTAATTTTTTTAATATAAAACATTAGTCCTTGTACTCCCGGCAAAAAGGGTAAACATGTATTATCACGTAATATTCCTTCAATGGAACCGATCACGATTTGACTTTGATCATTATGGACCGGTACACGATCTAGTCCTAGACAAGTAGATCTAATTTTAACAGCCGCCATACATTATTAGAGCTTTTGAATAGTAGTCCAGAAGACCTTATGAAAATGGAACATCTTCACATAAAAGATGTAAAACGTATATTGAACATTTTTAAAATATTATAGCATTTTGTCGGTATTGGTGCTACAAGATTTACGGAGTTAAAATACAATTCTTGTAATTTGAAAATTCTCAATTGATAATTTTTATTTAAAATGTATTCATTTTTTTTTAAGAACTGATAGTTAAAAAATTTGCTTTATCTTACACTATTTGGATTGAACTTGTTGCCTGTCAAACTAAATCTAAAGCCATGTTCATGAACCAGGACCGGTCGGTTCGAACCGGAAACCAGTGAACCAACCTCCAATCCGGTCCGGGTGATGGTTCGACCCTGGTTTGGGGTCAAACTAGTCAACCCGGTCAACTCGGCTGGGTTAGTGGGTTGACCAGGTTGAACCTTTTCTTTTCTTTTTTTAAAATTTTCCTTTCAAAAAAAACAAAATAATAATTTTTTAAATTTGTAAAACATTAAAAAAACAGACATATTGTCGCATTTGCATCTACTCATCTTTTTTAATTAGTTTTTTAAAAAAGGATAAATTATTTTAAAATTTCAAATTTGAAGGTTAAAAAATAAAAAAAGAACCCGTACCATATATATTCTAATATTTTGTTAGGATAAATATTTTAAAATTATAAATAATGTCAGAGAATATATAAGCTACAAGTATATGATTATTTTAGTAATTGTTACTTTATTAATAATAGAATTTACTACTTTATTTTTGGAATTTTCAATTTTGGATAATTCGATTGTATCAATGTGTTACAATATTTATTTTTTAAATTTTTTTATTCCTCATCATTCTGACCCTCGGTTTGACTCCGGTCTGATCCACTGACCCTTAACCCACTGCCTTATCCGGTTAAGTCACTGGTCCGATTTCCTGTACCTAAATCTAAAGTGAATCCTATCTGTAGCATCGCATCATCGGAATAAAAATCTGTTATCTTGAGGGATAAATCATAAATCTTTCCAATAAAATATTTCCCGCTCTTTTCTTGCTTGGGAGAATCGGAGACGCCAACAAAAATTATCTAACGATGTAGTTCAGATAATGTAAATACCAACCATTGGATCACATCGAACAAAAATGCATGGACAGGATTGGCTATACATTAAAATAATATAAAAGCAATTTTTTTTCCCAATAGAATATGAAAGCGATTTTTTAACTCAGGCCACTAAAATGTATTCGGAAAATTCCTCCTCGCCAAATTGAGAAAACCGAAACCTCTCGGCTTCTGGAGACATCAAAGCCGTCTTTGACCTAACAACACACCTTTTCCTCTGGCTCCCGCCAAGCATCTTGCATGTTTGTCCTCCCCCCCCCCCCCAAAAAAAAAAACAAACAAAAAAAAGAAAACCCGAACTTTTCATTATTCCTTTGACATCATTTGTCTAATTTATTGTCAATTCAACTATTTGTACTTCTAGCTTTGGTGCTATTTGCGGAATTGAACTGATTGCTGATTGGGCGCGAAGGGAAAGAGTTTGGAGATGTCGCAGAAATTCTCTCCAGCTCTTCGGATTGGAGATCTCAATGATTTCATTGCGCCATCTCAGGCATGCATAGTCTCTCTCAAGGGATTAAAGTCTAACACTGCGAAGCCCGATAAGGCTGAGGTATTTTGGTTTTTGTTTAATTGAATATTGGATGAAGTTATGCGGATTATTTAGCTACGTTGCTCGTGAATTCGATTTTTTTGAACCTTTGATCAACCCCCTAAAGGGTTGAAAAAAATAAACATTCTATCCATGAGTGATGTGTAATTCTTTATGAATTAATTTTACAGTGTTGTTCAAAATTGGATAAAGTTGTGAACTTTCTCTTTATTATATCAGATCATCAAAAGAAAAAATTGGCAATATATGGTGTTAATTTGATTAGTTCCGTGTAAATTTCAATGAAGGTTTCAACTTCCAGAAAGCAATCACAGCCAGAACCTGTTAAGATTTCTCTCAAGGATTGCTTAGCATGCAGGTGCGTCATCATACTTTGCGTCTTAGGAGTTGCTGTAAGATGTGTAGTTCAACTTGGAATCCATGCACGAGTTATTTTTATGGTTTTTTTTATAGGTTTTCTGTTGGTATTTTTCCAATGAACAAAGTTTTTGCTCTGTTGGATTGTTGAATACTTATTTCTTGTGACATCTGTGATGTGTCCAATTGTGCTCCACAGAAATAGTAATTTTTGTGCCTTCATAGAATTGGCATGTATGTTTGGTTTTTCACGTGTTGGCATTTCTTAATTTGGACTCAGAAATATAAATGAAATTAACAATATAATGACATGGGGCGTGCTTTTCATAGCTGTTTGTCATTAGTTATTCATTACATGGTTTGAGAGAAGATCAATTATTAGTTTCATAAATGGTATATTGACACAAGGACATTATCCGTGAGGGAACAAATTACATGTGGCTTTGCAATTCAAAGTCCTCTCACAAACCCTATAAAATTGATAGTCTTATCATATGACAGTGACATTTCTTCATTTCAAGTTGCAAAAATCTGATAAAATTGATATAGATGGCTCTCTTAAAGCTCGGTAGTTTTTATAGCACAAGTTCTTACTTGAATTATAATAAATCTTTTGACAACCCAGTGGTTGCGTCACATCTGCGGAGACAGTAATGCTGGAGAAACAGAGTTTGGATGAGTTTCTATCCAACGTTAATAAAGGGAAAGCTGTGATCGTGTCTCTCTCCCCGCAGTCAAGGGCTTCACTTGCAGTTCATTTTGGCATCTCTCAACTTCAGGTGACTTGTAGGATATTGCCTTTGGCCATCATGATTAAATTTGGAGTATTTTTGGCTGAAATCCATAATTCTTCTCCTTAAAAATCAGCTTACAAGTGGAAGTTTGATTTTCAGGTTTTCAAAAAATTGACACGATTTTTTAAATCCTTGGGAGTGAAGGAAGTTTTTGATACAAGTTGCAGTAGGGACCTAACACTTGTTGAATCTTGTAATGAGTTCATCTCAAGGTATAAACAGAACCAATTGGTCCATGATGGGAGTTCTAAATTTAGCCTACCGATGATTGCATCAGCATGCCCAGGTATGCATCTGTCTTTATATAACATCTGGAAAATGTCAGTCATATTGCTTCTATGAAGTGCGCGCACGGACACATGTGATTGTGACAACATGCAACATGCATGACAATGTAGCAAAATCCACCATGTGTCATATGCATTAAATGTTAGAGAAATATATTCTAATTTCTAAAGATTAACAAATACATGTGATGTGCTTGAGATATATGAGAAATGTTCAAGAAATGTTATGATACTTTAAAAATTTTCTTAATCTAATAGGAAACTTTATTGGGGTTTCAGAGTATGGTATGGACTACTGAGTTCCTCTAATACACATGATTTATCTATTCAATTGTTAATGTTTTTGGGTATTTCTTGCACAGAGAGAGGGCCCAGAGGGAGCTTAAATTTACTTTGCAGTGTGTAGGATAGAGTTGGCTAAGGGGTAAAGAATAGGAAGAAGAAATTGATGACTGGTTTAAACTATCACAATCATTTTTTTATAGGTTGGATATGCTATGCCGAAAAGCAACTTGGATCCTTTGTTCTACCTTTTATTTCTACTGTGAAGAGTCCTCAGCAAACAGTTGGAGCTATCATAAAGAACCATACATGCCAAGATATGGGATTTAGGTAGGATTTCCTTTTAAATTATATATTTGCTGGGGTTTCAGTTGTAATATGATTGGAATTGTTGATCTACTGTTAAGTTTTGGAAATCCACCGCGTCTTTGATAAATTTCTTTTGTATGCTCGAAATGATAGGCTAATTTTTTTTAAATATTTATTTGCCTAATAAAATGTTTGGTTAATTGTCTTGAAGGCCTGAGGAAGTTTACCATGTTACTGTGATGCCCTGTTATGATAAAAAGCTGGAGGCTGCTAGGGATGACTTTGTTTTTAACTTGGAGTCCCATGAAAATGGAGACCAGAGTGGATATAATGGAATTCCAGAGGTTGATTCAGTATTGACAACTGGAGAGGTTTTGGAATTAATTCAGGTCTGAAGTTTCCATCTTCTCATTCTAATATGTTCTTCCCTTTTAGCTCATGTTATCTAGTATTAATACCTCTATTGATCCAATCTTGCAGTTAAAAGAAGTTGATTTCATAAGTTTGGAAGAGTCCCCTCTGGATAGACTGTATGAACTACTGATTTTAGTTGATTTTCTGTGTTATTCAATTGTAAAATTGGTGTTCACAGACATGTTGCTGCTTGCAGGCTGACAAATGTTAATGACGAAGGATACCTTTATGGGGTCCGTGGAAGCTCTGGAGGCTATGCAGAAACAATTTTCCGATATGCAGCAAAAACACTATTTGGAAGACAAATTGATGGCCCTCTAAACATCAAAAATATTAAGAATTCAGATTTCCAGGAAGTTTCTCTGGAGGCATGTTCTTGTAAACTTATTCATATTAGTTATATGTGTGTCTATTCCTTGTAAGGTTGCTGTTTGAACCCAAGATCGACAAATGTCTGGTTATAGAAGTGCCAATTAATTATCCAGAAAAAAAATGTTATCGTACTTTCAGGATCCATTAGTTATCCTTAACACAATGTTGCTATGGTAACCGGATAATATTCTCTACCTTAGCCACAGGGTTCTCGATGTCACAATTGTTATAAAGTTTCTGCAGGTTGTTTTTTTTGGAAACTATAGTTTCTTTCTCTGGCTCAATATTAATACAGTATTACATTTTACTGTCTATGCAGGTGGAGGGGAAAACAGTTTTGAAATTTGCTCTGTGTTATGGTTTCCGGAACTTGCAAAATATTGTTAGAAAAGTTAAAAGTGGCAATTGTGATTACCATTTCTTGGAGATCATGGCATGCCCTTCAGGTTATGGTCTCTCTTTTCCTAGAAATTCAATTTACTTCAATTGATGTGTTGTTGCTTACATTGAGGCCAAGGAATCGGAATCATGTTTTACTATAATGCATTGAACCAGGTTGCTTGAATGGTGGAGGTCAAATCAAACCGAAGCCAGGACAATCTCCGAAAGAATTGAGTCAATTATTGGAAAATGCATACATGGAAAATGTAAGTTCCATCTGACTAGCCAATATTTCATGGTCGTTCTCATTTTGTGGTAGACTTGCATATGCACGAATCATGTATTTATGCGAGTGGGTTGTCTCTATCTGCATTTGTGGTCCGAGCATAATGGTTCATATTCTTGTTAGTAAACTGTATTTCCGTAAAATTTTTTGAAATTAGTATTTGGGGATTTGCTAGGTTTTGGTAGCAGATCCCTTCAACAATCCTATTGTGAGAGGCCTATATGACAAGTGGCTTGAGCAGCCTGGGTCTAAAAAAGCTAGGAAACTTATGCACACAGAATATCATCCTGTTGAGAAAAGCATTACTTCTCAGTTGAACTGGTGAGAAGATTCAGCTTAGAAGATGTTCGTGACCTTCATTCCCTTTCCAATGTGGAGTTGAAAGTTTATGTATTCATTATTCTCAAGGTAATATTCCAGTATCAGGTGGAAGTTTCCTTCAATCCCTTTGACCTTTGATGTTTGCATCTGTGGAGTCATACAGTTTTTCTCATCTGCACTGAAGTAAATACCCTTTAGCTTGAAAGAACCGCTAGACACTACTTTCTCGATTTGAAGTGATAGTGAGCTGCGAAGTATCATTCATTGTTTAACTTTTTTTTCTTGTTCCCTTGAAATTCATTACTCCACTTGCTTGATGCATCTTCTGAAAATTGCAGTCCTCAAGTTTGTAATTTTATTGTAGAACGTAGTCGTGTATAAATTTGGGGAGCTGAAGCGGCGTTGTTGGAATGAGAATTTTTTTTTCGTTTAAAATTTTAAAAACCTTTTGTACATTTGCCATTTCTGGGTCTGGCTATAGTGGAACAAGATGCACATAAGGATGATGTCTTTTTCTTTTTCTCCGTCCCAGGCAGATAGATATCACAGAAGTAAAAACCAAAATCCCACAGGCATGAGAGGTCGGGCAAAGTGAAGGATAAGGATGTTGAAAACATCCATGAGCAGCATCAGCAAGACTTTTAGGGTTATGTGTGGATTGAAGAAAGAAGGGATGGTGTTGAGTCATAATTAAACAATCTATTCCTTCAAGCCAATTTTTTCTCAGTCCAAACATACCCTTTTTGAAATCTGTTTAGCTAAAGATCATTAGTAACAATAAAAGCTAAACAAAGCGTGTAAATGGATGATTCAGGTTTGTAAATAATTATGAGCTTGAGTTCATGTTTTGGAGTTCAGGCTTTAGTTCTCTGGATCTGTGCATTTTTTTTTTCATCCCGAGATTATTATGGGATTACTAGTTGCTAGAAATAGATTATTCATATGGTTTTGACCAGTTTGAATCAACTTGTGTACTATTCATTTCTGGCTTTGCACCTCTAATGTGCTTATTTGGCAACGTTTGGCTTGTAGCCATAAGCACGTTCAACAGTGTGTTTCCTTAAAACGAGACAATCTCCTTCACATATTTGCCTTGACTTGTGTGAATAAGCCCATAAGTACTTCTCCACCGCTTTACCAAACGGACCTTATGTCCCTCAAAGTAATGGACTCAATTATTACTTTTTCAGTTACATATCTATCAAAATATTTTAAGATGACATTTTAAGAATCGTATTCTTTAGGAAGTCATTATTTTCCTTTTCGAAATGTCCCCCAACAAAATACAAGCAAGTTTTGTCAAATTTCTCAATGAAATTAATCTTGAGTGCAAGTTATTGTATGTGGTTTTAGTATGATAGAGGAGATATCAGGTTTGATTAAGAATAATGAAATTGTATTGGTAAAAAAATGGTTTCATTTAAATAGGTGAGATTAACAACATGGATCAGAATTGGGTGGTTAATCAATTATGTGCAAAAACCTGTTGCAAGTGTTCTTTATTCCATTCTGTCATTGAGACTTTGAGATGCATAAAATAAATATTATATACTAATAATTGAAATCTCTTTTAAAATAATTTGTTTCATAAAATCTCTTTTAACTACTAAATTTATTCCCCCCCCCCCTTGTAAACTACTGAATTTCATTTCATGATATCCAAGAGTAATATTCTTTCTTACAAATGATCCATGATTTGTTTTTACAAGTTAAATATAACTGGTTTTTCATAGTTTTAAAATTTTATGAAACAAGACTTTTTTTATATATTTATCTCAATAATATAAAGTTATTCAAAATAAACTGATTTAAACACAATAAATTTCACTTGACCTTGTTCCATGTTTATCTTCTCAAGGCGTTATCATAGGAGCTTGTGCTATGAAAACGGTTTGTTGACTGCAGGCATTGAAGTTCCGGGTCGCAACTGATTATTCTATTGTTTTTTAATCAATGAGTTGTCTTTTTTCCACAGAAAATCAAGAGTCAACCTTCTCATTACATTATTTCTTTTTTATGATGAATCTTATTACATCATTTCTATTTTACATTGATATTGAATGAAGGAGTTCGTAATTTGTACTGTTACACTTTTATTAAAAGCTTACAAGCAGAGCTTAGAGTATTTTGTAAAATTTAAATATGTGAAACATTAGATCTTAATTAAAATTATTTAATAGTGTTGCAAGTGTTCAGAAAAATCTGAATTTCATTGTGAATAAATGAGTATATCTTTGTTTACGCAAATTTCTGTAAGGTTAAATCAATAGAAAATGGATTAGGTCACCAATTGTGTGAGGAGAATAAAATAAGGCTATTGCCTTTAACGTAGACATATAAAAAGATATTGTATTGATGAAGTGTGTTATGAATACAGTAAAGATCGATAACAAATGAGAAAGAGAGAAATATGAGTGCTTCTCATTGAGTTTGTAATGTTTTTAATGGAAAGCTGAGCTAAAATAAATAGTTGGTTTTTAATCTTGGTCGTCCGTCTGCCATATCTAATGACCCCTGAAGATTTAGGGGTTGTAGTTATTGGATCTTTGGATCTAACTGCTTTGTTTAAAGTCTTGGGGATGCGTGTGACAAACCTGGGCTAAGCTCAACATATCCTAAAGCATTTTACTGTTGGACCTATGGATAAATCACGTTTTTGGCTGAGTTTGCAGATTAGGTCTTGAATTGGACTAGTCCAAACCAGTTTTTGGGCATACAATCTCCAATAATTTTTTGGTTATATGATGAAATCTTTTGCAATAAATGTTTCATGATATGGTCATTGAATGCAATTTTGTCAAAAATAAAACACTAACCAAAATAAGGAAAAAAATTAAAGTTATTACTTTTTTATTCGGGACAAAATTGGTTGGTTGGCAAATCCATGAGAAATTACGTGCCACATAAGAAACGACCTCGTTTTGACACCTCATTTATTTTCTCTGTATAAAACAATGGACGCGGTTAGATGGCAACTAAAAAACTCTCGACATCGTCCCTTCGTAGTCCTCCTTCATTGCCATTGAAGCTTAAAAAGGAGCTTGCATTCCCTCACTGTTATCTATAATGGTAAAGTTATCACCTTTTTTGCTCGATTCTTCTCCTTCTTTTGATTAATCGTTCATTGCGATGATCTCTTATAATGGGTATTGTCACGCCACCTGATTCTTCCTACTCTGCACTTTCTTGTTCATTCAAAAAAACAATATCTGTTTTCTGTTTTCCGTAAATAAATTTAGGTTCTTTGAATTTATCTTCCTCCATCTGTGTTTGCTTTTAAACTTCATTTTTTTTTCGGTGTGTGCGGTTGTGTCTATTAAAAGTGTTGATTTTTAAAATGACCCATTTTTAAATTATCAGCTATTTTATTCTGATTGAAAAAGCAGCTGTAAACGGTTCCATCTAATCTGCATTTTCTTCGATGCTTGGAAGAAATCTGAGTGAAATAATTCTTTCTTTATGAACATCAAAGTGTTTTCGTTTAAATGATATTTCCGTGTCCTTTTTTTCTTGAATGAATTGGCTGTTTAAGTCTTGCTGCTAATGTTCATTTTCCCTCTTCATTTTCGTACACTATCTTCGGTTTGTTCATTTGCCTTCGTAGTCTATAAGATTGTGTACGGATATACTTTCTGATTTCCAGATGGATCGTTTTTCAGTCATTCATCTTCATGTTTGTCCTCTTGCATTTCAAAGATAGTGATAGGCCACAATCCTTAAACCCTAATGGCAATTTTACATGACTCAAGGTCCTGGTTCGAACCTAATATTGACATATTTATGTAAAAATCATTAATTGAAAAAAATGACTGGGAGAAATTAAACTTTTTTGATGACAACAATAAAGCCTTAATGCACCATGTTATCTTTCAAATAAAAAAGCAGTTATTTCTTTCAAAATTAAATATTGTACCTTTCCAAAATGCGAAAAAAGAAAAAAAATGGAACAATTTATATATATATATTAACTTTTCAGGAAATATATACTCATGCTTTCTCGTTCCTGAAAAGCTAACTTTTTCAACAAGTAACGCAATTGAATCGAGTAATACCTATTTCTCTTAAATCTCATATTCTGAATTTCAGAATTTTAGAAGTAAATATAAATCGGTCACCGGTCAGTGCAATGATAGGCAGTCCAATCAAAAAAATTTCAACCTTTTGTGACAGAGAAATAGAAAAAACAGAGTGGGACCTATACAAGGATGGCTTACCAAATCCCAGCTTATCTACCTATTTAGTTCTCAGTTCTCACAATTTCCCAGCCAAATGGGTATATCGACGAGTTCTGACTTTTTTTTTTTAAAAAAAACCCCATAATGTGTGGATAGAATCGGAATTCACTTGTCTAATTTTGTTGTGGGCACTGTAACTTAGATTTTGATTTTCACAGACTACTTCAAGACGTGTAGCTGACAGGAAAGTTGCAAGGTTTGAGAGGAACATTCTAAAGAAATCCTCATCCAAGAAAGGATACCCTATGGGCCCTATTGTTCTTGCCTTCATTGTTTTTGTCGTCGTCGGTTTCTGTATGTTGTTTTACCCTCCCTCTGCTATATTCATTACATTTGATTATATTTTCTTTTACAAAATCACTGCGATTCCAAAGAAGAACCTAAAATCTCTCAGCAAGTGAAGAACGTAAACTTGTGATTTCCTGCATCGACACTTATTTACAAGCTATTCATTTGTTATTGGATTTTTCAGTAATTACATTATTTCTTGGAATCTCATGATGATTTTCTTTTATTTTCCCTCTCATTTTCTATTATACTCTCTCTTTATACTTCTCTTTAGATATATTGGGTATATGGATTCATTTTGGTTGATGAGCTATGTTAATATAACAACTCATGAACTCTCTCTCTCTCTCTCTCTCTTCATGTTTGGCAGCTCTGTTTCAGATCATTAGGACTTTTAAGAGTCGTGGAATGGCATAAGCATTGGGGACTCTTGACTATTTTATATAAGGGTTATAAATTTGTATCTACAACAATGCCTTATTTGCCCTTAATCGGCAGTACCTTTATGGATGAGTATAATGGCAGTAGCTTTACTGTTATAGTAGTTCAAGTAAGGTGGAGTTTATGGTGTTAAAAAAGATAGGTCGTATTATTCACCATTTGTGAATACTGCAACTTTGCATGTGTTTAATAATTTGTAATACAATGAGTGTGTTTGAGAATCCGTTTTTGTTACCAGGAAGGCAATAATCAAGGCATGAATGCATTTTGAGTAGAAGGAACGTGTTTGGGAAAGACTTTTATCAAAATGCATTTTGAACTAAAGTTGCTACCTTAACATTCTAACATGCAATCTGAACATTTCGAATCGTGGTTTGAAACATTCTAAGTCGTGATATGAAACATTTAAAGCACTTTTTATCATTTTATTTTATTCCTAAATTTATCAAACTACATAAAATAATATATATGTATGTATTATTTAATGAGACTCATTTTCTTTTAACTTATTTTCTACCAAAAGTTACTTTTACAACTTCTATCTAAAAAAGTTTTCATTTTTCAAAATCCATTTTAAGTAAAATTCATTTTTCAAAATATATTCTAAAAACAAACATTCCCCCAGCTTAGAATGTGAATGATTGAGCTCATGGAATAGAAAGGCTTCAATATTTGAGTGTCATATTGATTTTGGGGAAGATTGTCTTTCTACTTGTCACTTTTTCAAATTGACACAGGCGTGAACTTAGTGTTCATCACCCTACTAATTTATGGTTAGTCTATCATAAATATAATTGAGAATAGACACGTGATGTGAAAGTTAGTTATGGTGAAATGAAATGGATACTTAATGAATTTCAATTGAATTTAATAGCAAAATATAAAAATTAGTGTGGAAATGTGTATGTTTGTATGTTTAACTATGGATGAGAAACTTTAAATGCAAAGTTTCCGCTTTGCCTTTTTTGGGTTAAATTCAAATGTATTTTTAATTTCATATCCTCATTTTATATGATAATTTAGTCTCAGTTTGACCTATCCTAATTAAAGAAACTAGTCAGAAAAATAATCTTAATTCAAAATATGACTTGACTTCTACTTATTTTAGCTTGAACATCAATTATTTTTTTAAACTAATTTATTTATAAACCAATATATAAATTAATGTTATACACCACTATTTTAAGGAGATAATGTAAATATTTATTATAATTCATTTATGTAACTTAATCTGTTCAATTCAGTTAAGTGATTTTTATATTAATGAGTCAATGATATATAATTTGAGGTTGAAGGGCTTCAATTAGCAATAATATTATATATTATTCGGGCGAATAGCATCATCACAAGCGCTCAAACTTTAGTTTTCTTCCTTGACGAAACAGAACAAATTTTGGAATAAATACTTCTGGATTATGAGGGGAAAATAAACCAAACCACTTTACAGAAAGTGGAATTTTCAACCTTTAGATTACACTAAAGTTAAATCTTACTTCTAGGAGTAACAAAAACAATTCAGTACCGCTGAAATTTATAGTTCGTGGTTAACATCATGTTCCAACTTGGGAGCTGCATTGGGATCTATTATTTGATTATTGATTAAGTGGTCTTATTCTCATCAAGCTCATCAGATATGGAAGGAATCATTTACTCTTTATATATGTTTCAGTCTGCCGCTTCTAAGAAATTACACATGGTATAACATAGAACAAAAGCGAGAAATCCCAACAAAAGAACTTGAAAACTAGGATGAGTTTATATTAATAGTTTGTGGTGATGATTCATCATGTGGTTTCTGGTGCTTGATTTGGTCTCATCGGATCTTCGACTAGATTTTGTTGTTATTGTGATGTCTTTTTTGCTGGAATTCTGGCAACAACCAGAGCTTTTGGATAGCTTCCTACCATACCCATTGAAGTCCGAGGTCACAGGATACACTTGAATCTCATCGTCTTCTGAGAAGCTTTCATCATATAAAGATCCTGAACCTGTACACTCAAATTCCTGTAGGAATGGACACACTTGATGAGAAACTCATAAGGAAGAAGAAAGTATATGGTCCTGCTGCATAATTAGTGTTCTTCAATCTTTATTACAAAGGAAGTTCCATTTCCAAGATCTTAGAAACCTTTCTTCAAGATGATATAAGAAAAGCAAATTTGGTAATGAAGTTTTTTAAGTGTTATATACGTTAATATGTTATATTCCAATGTTTTCATCAAGGGATAGTTTTGATACATATGATTAAAGGTATTTTAAAAAACAAATACATATTTATTATAAATAGATAACTGAATCAATTTCCTTGATATACATAAGCTAGTTACATGACTCTTGTACTAAAGATTAACGATGATGCGAAATATAGAAAAAGTCAGAATGTGAATAAACAAGAGATGTATACCCTAGATCTTGACTTTGCATTGCTAGGTGTTAAACAAGGATTTAGATCCTTCAGTAACAGGTCATCTGGGCTTCCTGGGATTGTCAAATCCTCAGAGCTGAATTCCTGTATAAAATGTTAGAAGGATTTAAAAAATAGAAAAGTACTTCCTGAATCTTTAGAACTACTACGGTGAACAATGGTTGTGAATTATGAAGCACAACATATTTAACAATATTTTCTGTGAGTGAGATTTAATTTGTCAAGAATCTACACCTTTTCAATTGATGTTTTCTCATAGATACAGCAAACTCACCCAAGAGTTAATAGCAGCATGTGTTGGTGGTGTTCTTGGAGAATTTCCTTGATCTTGCAAACATGATTTTGCACGCTTATCAGCCTTAACCTATACAAAAAGGGGAAAAAAAAAGCAATAATGATAAAACCAACACAGAAAAATGTCTTGTTTTCGTCTCAAGAGTAAGCAGACTGATAGAGTGAAAGAAAATTTCAATGTTCAATCTGTAAAGGCAAAGATGCAACCTGATATAATATGGACTTAGGTGCAAGTGTCTAATACGTTGCAATAGACAAGTTTATGAAGAAGCAGCAGCACCGATAGTTTAAAGTAACACTTTCATCTCAATAGCAAGCAAACTGATAGATTAAATGTCATTGCAAGTAAATTTCAATGTCGAATCCTTTAGTTGAACATGAAAGCTCTGTTTATGGTAAAAATATGCTAACATAAATGCATGCTACGTTTTGATACAGACATGTTTGTATCAAAGAAGGATTAAAACGAAATTATATACCTCTGCAAGATCATCTGCTAGGCTTTGGAGCTGACCAGTGAGAGAAGAGACTTGCTTTTGTAGAGCTGGAATAACCTGTTTTGCCTGTGTCAGCTCAGAGCCTTGCTTTTCTAAAAGTTCTTGCAGCTGAGAATTCATCACATCAGGAAAGAGAATTGCACTTTTAAGCGACTTTATTTCTTCTCTTTGATTCAAACACAAATCCTTCAACTTCTCCACCTGCAATTTCGATCGAGCAGTGATTTCATAAAGAATAGAGTTCTGAGACCTCTAGCTGTTTGAAGCAACATGATTCTTCATTAAGCTAGCTAGCTATATTGCAACTAAAGACGCAAAATCAGTAGCTAATCTGAATAAGTTTGAATCTTCATTAATATTCATCTGAGTAGCTCATACGGTAATCTGAGTAAGTTTAAATCTTCATTAACATTCAATCATGCTCTCTCCAGGCATAAACACAAGAATAGAGACAAAACATAACTCAACGCAACTTACTTCTTTATTCTTCTCCTCAAGCATTAATTTCAGATCAGCAATCTCCGATTCCTTCTCCTTGTTCATATTCAACAGCTCTCTCTCACTCCGCAACACCATAGCTAGGGTCCTTGTGTTCCCCTTCACCTCCGTCAGGGCCTTCACCTCCTTCCCCTTCGCTTTATCCGTTGAAGACGACGATGGTTTTCCGAACAGCTTCTTCTGCAGCGCCGACAATCCCGTGGCCTTCCGCGCACTTTTTTTCAAATCCTCGGCAATAAAATCCGCCGGAATCAGCAATCCTGCTGTCTGGTTTGCGCCGGACTTGGGCTTTGTCAGAAAGAATTTCTTCTCCATGAGCTTTCTCACCATTGCAGTTAAGCCGGGGTCTGTTTTATTACTCTTACCGGCTCTGGTTCGAGCGAGATCGGAGGGTTCAGCTTTAACGAGAGCGCGAGAAGATGAACCAGTACCAGAGGGTTTATGGTTGAACTCGGAGGAGGAAGAGGGGTCAGAGAAGTGAGAGGAAGTGGTAGAGGAGCGTGAATCGTAGGTACTGTAGCGGGAAGAAGGCTTGAAGAAGGAGGCCATTGGAGATCGATTAAGGTTTGGGTTTGAGTTTGAGTTTGGAGGGAGACAAGGAGGGAAGAGATTGATTGAGTTTTTTTTGAGTTTTGTAAATACCAATATTGTGTTGAGGTTTTGAGTCGTCGGATCAATACACGTGTCAAGTTGGCGTGCTGTCTTCTTTGCCGCTGTCCGAATTCGAATTTTCCACGTGAATGGCGCGGGCTTCCTGGATTATTTTTATTTTGTTTTATTTCATTTTTCAGCAATACACCCTAATCACAATTCAAAAACAAAATTTGGTACTTGTTTGAGAACTCTGTTGGGAGAAATGAGTTTACAGATTCCGAGGAATTTTGTGGATTTCAAGATGGTTTTACTGATTTTAAGATGATTTTTATGGATTTCGAGATTTTTTTACAGATTTCGAGATGGTTTTGTCTCGGTTTTACGGTGTTCCCAAACAAGCACAAAAGTATTTAAAAATCCGGTGTTAGAGTAATTTTACACAAGACGAGGTAAGTATGTGAGAAGAGTTTTATCTCAACTTGTGTGCAACGTGGTTTCAACGTGGAACCCAAGCAAGCACACTATTGTAACTACCTCCCCTCATAGAAGTCATCTCAGAATTGGAAGGTTATGGGTTTGTTTGGAACAACGTTTCCAAAAGTCAAACGCAAGTTCAATATTATTTTTTTGCAAAACGAGATAATTTCCTTCACATATTTATCTCGGTTTGGGTAAAAGCATTTCTGTACCACGTTGTGAAACGGGCTTTGTATCAATAGGCAAGAAAAAAGTGGCGGATTATGTTGCTCTATGGGGTGAATGGGATATGGAGAAATTGTTGGTCTGGTGTTTCATCAGGATGTTATCAAACGGTATCATAAGTGCACACCTCCTACACGAGAGGGGGTGAGAGGATAAATGCTTCTCAAAACCATCCATTGATGGTTATTTCTTTATCAAATCTGCATACCATTTTCTCTCTGCATGACCCAACAACCAACAGACAACAATTGAAAAAGTTTATAGAGATGGAAGGTACCAAAGAAGATTAAATCCTTGATGTGGCTATTTATTTATGACAGGATCTATACAACGAGATGAGGAGGAGACAAGGACTAGCAGAAGTAGCCTCTTGGCCCTTTGGTTGTGCACAAGATGATAGCGTAGTGCACATCACAGGTGTAGATCGGTGGTCTCTAAGACCGTTGGCATAACTTTTCTTACTTGGAAGGAGTGTAGTAGCTAAAATGGAATCTATCACATGAGATTATACAAAAAAAATCAAATGGACAAATCTTGTTTAGATATAATATTTACAAGGTAGCAACAAATGCTCATGACAGTTCCTTTTGTTTTTGATACAGATGCTCATGACATGACAGTTTCTTTAGGGCTTGGTTGGATAGAGAGCTAGCCAAGAATTGCAACTTCTATTTTATTGCACTTCAACTACCCACAATTAGGAGGCTATGCATCTACAGGTTGATGGTTCTGTTCTTCCAAATGGCCTTAGTTGATGCAGAGGAGCCATCAGAGAGAGACTGCGAAGTACATGTTGATTCAGTTGTAAACTTCTTAGAGTCCCTCCAATCATTGTAGAATTTTTGGCAATCTTGAAAAGCATTCACATCAATTGGAACAGGGCCCTGTATTTATTAACATTTTACTCTGATTGTTTAGGGGCTATCGATTTACTTTTTTTTGGGGGGGGGGGGGTGGACCAGATCATCCATTCATGTACTGCATAAAGACTGGCAAGTTTGTGTATCACAAACATGGTCAGGGTTTAGATATGCTGACTTTTTGACAAAAAATTATCTGATAGTATGCTGGAACTTACTGTATATTTAATCAATTCCACCTTTGGGGCAAGGAGTGAATCATGATAAAGGTGTTTAGTTGGCTATAGCCTTTGTAAGCCTTTTTTTTTAATAATGAATTTCAGGTATTCATTAAAAAAGAGAAGTATTGGCGAAATATCATTTAGTACCAAAAGTTTTTTTTTTGGTTTTAAAAGTGTTCGAGAAGTTTCATTTTGTAATAAATTTGCCCTGAATTAACTTATGTCTAACGTCATATGTTAACTTGATATGTTGGCTGGCGGAATATCTTTTGATAACAAAATTGTCATATAATGTTTTATCCTATAAATGAAAACAAAGAGAGTATAATATAAGAACTGCACATCAATTTTACTTAATTAAATTCTATTCCATAAAGATATGACCGGAGGCCAGTTGGTAAGCATGATGCCATACGAGGCAATAATACTTGCATCTAATACAAATAATACAATTCTAGGTTGCATGCATCAAATTTCATCTCATCATAGATAAAATATCTCAATCCACTTCATTTCTTAAATTTATTATATTATTTCTAAAATATCTTATTAATTGTATGTATTAAGGGGTTCCATTTAAAGATGATAATGAATTCATGATGGAGTATAATAATTAATTTAACTAATTTCTTCAATATACTCAAGCTGAATATCGAATTCCTATATTAATAACTGAAAATAATATCCTCTATCAATAGAACATTAATTGAATATAAAAGGACTGCAGAAGTATAAATACATTAAGACGACTCCACACACTGGACATCAAGTAAGAGTATATAGGACACAAGAACATCAAGAGTAAACCCCCATCTAATTAGAAGGATACAACCACCGTTGATCGACAACAATATAAAAACCATCATGTCAAAAACTAAATACAAAAGTTGATCCATTAAAAGACAATAAGCACCATCTTTTGATAAATTCTCGTTTTGAAACGTTGCATGATGAAAGATTTATCAATAAGAAGTTTACATCACTAACTTTTATTCTCAAAAGAGAAAAACATAATGGGTATCTATCCAAACTGAGCTTTAATGAAATGAGCATATAATCAACATTGAATTGGGATTCCCAGATGCAAAACCAAACCTTCCGTAACCAAAAGGAAGAAAGCAAATAACCAAACCTTTGTTTTGAGTTATTGAAGAGTACATGAATTAAGTATTAAAAACATGTGTGTCAGCAATGCAATATTATTATATCGAAGCAAAGATTTTGTCTGCATTCTCATCCACCTAGCCCGTCCAAGTGCAGCATATTCTCTCTTAATGCTTCCGACATGGGATATAAAAATTCATATCCCCACTGACTTCATTGTTTTTTGTTAATAATTAACCTTCAGATATAATTTATTTAATAAATCAAACAACTCAGTTCTCTTTTTTTAAGTATCTGATTCAGCTTCATTGTTATGAACAATAGAGTCAGCGTTCATTTAACTCATGAAGTTAATTGATTTAATAATTTGCTTCTATCGCCTCCTTGTTATGATAAGAATTGGAGATCTGATCTCTACAACACCGACGTCTCGGCACGTTTACATGGAGACTGGAGTCGCGTGCGCGCGCTCGCACAGCTCCCGTCAAATGTTAAGTTAATTGTTAAATTAACCCATAAGACAAGTAGTTAATGGGTTATTAATAACTGAACCGAATATTAACATGGAAGGATTACTTAAAGATCCTACTTAAGAAATGGATATAATCACTTAAAATTCTCACTCTAGTAAGTAAGAAGCATAATGAATTTCAGTGTCTGATAATGATTCTCTCCGTTAACATTACTGAATTTAAAACAGACACACAAATATGACAAACACGCAGCTTAACATATGCGTACATACATTGGATGTAGCTCGGTAATATAATTACTTCGATCAGGAACTTCCAAGAAGAGGATCGATACTGAATGGTGTAGGAACCAAACAAAGATGGCTCTTCCTTCTAGCTGTAACGCTAAGCTCTTCAGTCATATCTAAGTCATATGGTTCCATTCCATGTGGGAGCTTCCAATCAAAGTGGTAGAGCAGGCTAGCCAGAGGAAGCTCAATGCTTGCTAAGCCAAATGTAATACCCGGACACATTCTCCTTCCAGCTCCAAAAGGAATGTACTCAAAGTTTGATCCTCTGAAATCAATATCAGAATTTCCTTGAAACCGCTCGGGTATGAACCTCTCTGCATCGTACCAACAATTTGGATCTCTTCCTATTGCCCAAGCATTCGTTATAATTCGAGTTTTGATGGGTATTTCATAGCCATTAATAATGCATGCTTCTCTGCATTCTCTTGGAATCAACAAAGGAACGGGTGGGTGTAACCTCAGAGTTTCTTTGATCACTAGTTTCAAGTAACTAAGCTGCATCATATCACTATCATGAATTACTTTCTTCCCTTTGAAAACGTTCCTGACCTCAGCTTGTGCCTTTTCCATCACTTTAGGATTCTTCATCATCTCTGACATGGCCCACTCCAGTACTGTTGCTGAAGTGTCTGTTCCACCTCCAAACATATCCTACAATAATGATGCACAAATTGATAATTAGAATTATCAAATCTCGAATACTATAGTGTAATGATGGCTTGTTCGGATAGCAGTTAGCATGGCAAAAAAAAAAAAGTACGATTGAGGAAAAGTTAGTTGACAAGATTTTTCTTTCATATTTGAGATAGCTTTTGAGGAAAATGACTTCTGACATTAATGTTAAAATATTTTTTCCACGTTTGGCTAATAATTTGCTGTTTTTCTTACATTTGACCATGACTTTTAAATATATCATTTTTTTGCCCGAGAGACTTTTAAATTTATCGTACTCAAAACAAATTTATTTAAACTGAGTTTTTAATAAAAGCTCATTCAGACATAAATTTCATATTGTATTAATTTTTAACCCAGCTTTAGTTGCAAAGCCGAATTATGAGATAAAAGGTTAATCCAAACAAGCATCAACATACAGGTTAGGAGTAAACTAACCCAAATAACAGCTTTGATGTTGTCAGTTGTAATGGGGACGTCAAGGCTTTCACTTTGCTGGATTCGTAAAAGAACCTGAACAAGATTTTCTTCCTCCAAAGCAATATCCCTCTTGTTGTCGTCTCCTTCTGCTGCCATCATCTTCTGTTGATTCTCCTTGATAATACCATCAAAAAATTGGTCTATATTCTTATGAACCTTCATCAACTTTGCTTCCATTCCAGTTATGAGATGAATCAGCTTCATGGAAGGAAACAGATCAGCAAACTGAAACCCACTCAACTGTTCTAATGCTGCACGGAGCAATTTCACAGGTTGCCCTTGATCTTTATGTTTGTCTCCAAATGCTACCCTCATAACTATAGAACTAGTCAATGAGTAAATCTCGCTCGATAGATCGAAAACCGAACCTGCTGATGATTGTACTGACTCTATCAGCTTGGAAACCTGATGAAATGAGGCAACCAAACAATAACGATCGAGAAATAATTGAAATCTTCAAACATAAACACAGAAAAGTTACGGTCAACGCCTACAAAGTAGTTCAATTTATAATTGTATGTTAAATATGAGTACCTCTTCTTGTCGAACATAGGAGAATGATTGAACTTTCTTGGCACTTAAAAGCTCCAAAACACAGACTTTCCTCATCTGTCTCCAGTAATCACCGTAGGGAGCAAAAGCAACATCAGTTCCTCCATAGGCAAATATCTTAACACTAGAAGCATGTGGTCTCTGAACAAAAGCAAGATCATGTGTTTTCATGATCTGCTTGGCAATATCTGGGGAAGATACAATTACCGTTGAAATCTCACCAAGTTGAAGGCTCATGAGAGGTCCATATTTGAGGGATAGATCTCGAAGGGCATGATGTGCAAGTGGTGACTTTGCTGTTGCTAACTGATGAAGGTTTCCCAAAATAGGAAGCTTCCATGGCCCTGGGATTTCAATCTTAATTTTGTTTTTTGGCTTCAGAAGCCAAAAGAACTTGAAAAATCATTGCAGGCCCAATACATTATTACCTGTCCACATAACCTTTTTAACAAAACTTCAATCCTTAAAGGAGCCAATCCACAAAAGGTCTTTACTCTTTATCATTATGGCCTTATTCAATAAATTTACCCAGGAGAAGATTTAGCAGAACTTGCCTGTCTACCTGAACCTATAAAGCTGGCAGCAGTGGCCTATAAATCAGTGGTATCTAGAAGACAGATATTCATGAGATTTTTTGCGGCCATTCCAGAATTTTGGCAGGATCAATTCATGCCAACTTATACTCTGATTGACTAGCATTCATATCAGAAATTTTAGTTTCTACAAACCAAGGAAACGACATCATGTAAATCAAATGGGTACTTCCTAAGCATGTAACACCTAAACTCAACTCACCAAACCGAAGAGAATGGTATCAGGAGGAAGAAGAAGATGACGAAGGAAACAAGAAGGAAGGAAGAGAAATGGGATTCCATGAGGATTGGCTTCAAGGAGTTAACTTATAACAAAGACAGGTTTTGAATTCAACTTTAGTTGTGAGGATAGAGAATCGTCACTTCTAAACTTGGAGATGCACAAAAGGAATATACAATGTTGGAGAGAAACGGAAAACGATATATAGGGACCCGGGGGAAAGAAAATTTCTTGGGATTCAAAATATTGGAATTCTGTAGAGGTTAATTTACCTTCAACACCTCTAAAGCATGTTTATAATATTAAAGATCATTAAACTATTTTTTAGTGCATCTATCATTTTTAAAATATTTTAAGGTACTAAATGTATTAAGATTTCTCTAGAATATTAGATAACGGTAAAAAAATACTTTATGATATTAGATACATTAGAATATAAAGTGCTTCGGTCCTTAGTTGGAGGAAAAGAAAAGTTAGACAGAAATAACCCTCCTTCTATCCTAATTATTCCTCCATCTTTTGGCGTTAGCAATATCAGCACCTATTGATAAAGATGCCGTGTATTGCCTAAAGTGTTGTAGGCTAGTGGTTTGGTATCCCTCAAGTGAAAAGTCACGGGTTCGATTCCACCGTTGTAATTTCAGACCGTTAGTGTCTACCTCTTTAAGTAAAAAAATTCCATGTACCAGAATAGTTATTATATGTAATTTAGGGTTCATCAGAATTGGTTGTAAAAATTATTTTTTTCAATATTATTTATAGTTTTAAAAAATTATATCATAACAGTTTCATTTTAATTTGCATCAACGTACTTTAATAACACTAATCCGAACATGCCATTAGCCGCTTAAAGAAAATTTACAATTGTTAAGTTGCTCCGGCAAAGGGAAGCTTCTTTAGCATACAAGTTTTACCGACTTTATCGGCAAACTCCATGAGGAGCTATGATCCATTGTGAAAGTTGATCGATCTTACATGATAAAACTTGACACCAACCCAATAAAAAATATAATGAGCCATGTCTTCGAATTAGAGAATGGTTTTTAAGAATTGCTGACACCAACCCAATAAAAAATATAATGAGCCATGTCTTCGAATTTGAGAATGGTTTTTAAGAATTGCTAGCTATATGTAAGTTGAGCTTTCAATTGTGGTCCCGTCCCGTACGTGGCGGCACTAGTTGATTAGAAGACAAGAACAAGTGGACAACAGAACAGGCTCCTGTTAAGATAGGGACCATGGAGTACGACGGGGAATCTAAAATAGTAAAATTAATGCTACAATAATGGAGTATGAACTTGGCTCCTTACTTTTAAATCTACATAATCCATACAATTTATTTCTTATAAATAGATTCAGAGTAAGTAATACAATTATTATCAACTAGACTTCGCCATTTACAACATATTTGACAATTGCTATCCTGGATATTTAATTGTCAAAAACAACAAAGCTCACTGTATACATATAGATTATTGGATAGTTACAGAACACACATCTCGCTGCGGGTGGTACTTCCATTAGGAACCGCCAGTAACATAGAATCAATCAATCAACACTGTATGGTGTGGGAATCAAACACAAATGGTTCTTCCTTCGATTTGTGATGCCAAACTCTGCAGTCATATCTAAATCCTCTGGTTCCATTCCATGTGGGAGCTTCCAATCGAAGTGATAGAGTAAGCTAGCTAGAGGAAGCTCAACGCCTGCTAAGCCAAATGAAATGCCTGGACACATTCTTCTTCCTGCTCCAAAAGGAACAAACTCAAAGTTTGTTCCTTTGAAATCAATATCAGAATTCCCTTGAAACCTCTCTGGTATAAACCTCTCAGCATCGTACCAATAGTTCGGATCTCTTCCGAGTGCCCATGCATTTATTATAATCCGGGTTTTGATGGGTATTTCGTAGCCGTTAATCTTGCAACTTTCTCTGCATTCTCTTGGAACCAACAAAGGAACCGGTGGGTGTAGCCTCAGAGTTTCTTTGATCACTAATTTCAAGTAACTAAGTTGCATCATATCACTATCATTAATTACTTTCTTCCCTTTAAAAACGCTTCTAACCTCAGCTTGTGCCTTTTCCATCACTCGTGGATTCTTCATCATTTCTGACATGGCCCATTCTACTACTGATGAAGAAGTATCAGTTCCACCAATGAACATATCCTGCAATTAATGATGGTGCAATAAAAATATGTACATTATTTATTAGCAACATTATCAAAACCCTACATAGATACCTTAATTAGATTCCTGGTTAAATTTATTGTCATATATTGTGGTCTTCTAGATAGTTTCTAAGTGCTTTTGGCAAGGAATACTAACCCAAATGATAGCTTTGATGTTGTCGTCTGTAATTGGGACGTCAAGGTCTTCACTTCGTTGGATTCGTAGAAGAACCTGAACAAGGTTTTCTTCCTTATCATCATCAGAAGCACTCTTTTGCCCTTCTGTTCTCATCTGATTCCGCTGATTCTCCTTGACGATATCATCAAGAATTTTGTCGATATTCTTAAAGATCTTCGCCAACTTTGTTTCCATTATTCCAGTTACAAGCTTAATAAACTTCATGGAAGGAAACAAATCAGCAAGACTGAACCCTCCCATTTGTTCTAATGCTATAGGGAACAATTGTAATAGCTGTTCTTGATCTTTATGCTTGTCGCCACATGCCACCCTCATCACTACAGAACTAGTAAATGAGAAAATCTTGATCGTGACATCAAAAACCGAACCTACTGATGATTGAACTGACTCCATAAGCTTCGATACCTGATGAGATGAGGTAAACTGTGAATGAAGAAATATGTTTTTCCCAAGTAGTGCCAAGAAACCAGAGCATACCATATCAAACATTTAAAATAGGGTTGAGATGAAAATCTGGCGATAAAGTATTCATCTATGGACAAGTGACAGCATAAAGTTTTGTTAAATGCAACATTGTGCATGGAAGTTCCAAAATGATGCAAAAATGTCACAGCAATTAGGTTAACAAGCTTAACCGCCGTTTAATAAACATATCAGTAACAAACTATCCCCGCATGTGTTTCACAGTGTTTCCGCTTTCAAACTGCTGGGTCTTCTATATGGCGCAATAGTTGCACCTCCTAAATGCCAGAGTTACCCCTCCCCCAACCATCTCATCTGACTAATTCCTTGGTCTCACTCGTCTTTCGCATCACAGACGAATCAACCTAAACATCCTCTTCATCTACTTCCTGCACATGACTAATTTATAACAACAATGCCCTGTCATGGACATCATGGATCAGCAGAGATCAGAGACCAATCGGCCCAATAAAGGAGACCCAAACAGCGGACAAGCCCAAAACGAAATGAACCACGTGAGGAAAAGCATCAGGATCAAATGGAAGCCATGGAAACTTAGAGAAATAGGTGAAGAGAACTACATATAAATAAAGGGAGAAAGAGAGAATGTGGTGGGAATTTTAGTAGTTGGCCTCTCTCTCTCTGCATCATCTTTCTTTCTTCTGTACTGCTTCTTGCTACTTTCTTTATGTAATTCTGGTACATTGTTTCTGGGGTTTCTCTTCTGTGCTAATCTTGATCTGTGCATTGAACCACAATTATGATCGAAATATCAGTTCCCAATTAAGAAACACTACAGCTCCTTTCTTGTATCCTGTTTATTTGCATTGGCCATTACATTGGTGCTTTCATCGACCTCAAGAACGCTATAATGGAGGAGAACACACGAATGAAGGACATGCAAGCTGAACTTAGGAAAACAACAGTTTATGGACTATGCTCGAGAACGCTTTGATCAACTCACTCAGATGCAATCTGTATTCCACTCCCTAACACAATCTGTCGAGTCTTCATCTGCGGCTGGACCAAACATCACCCTCTCCGAACGCTTCAGCATCATCCCCACTGCCAGTCACACAGCCGGTACAGCAATTTGCAACCATCAATCGAACAGTGAAGCTGGATTTTCCCCACTTTGACGGCACAAACGCTCTCACATGGCTTTTCAAGGTAGAACAATATTTTAAATACTACGACATTTCCGACCCTCAAAGATTGGTTCTTGCATCCGTGCATTTCAATGGTGAGGTTTTGCCGTGGTTTCAGATGTTAGAAAAGACGGGACGCATTCCCGATTGGTACACGTTGGCTAAGGCAATTGAACTTCAATATGGTCCCTCTCAGTTCGACTGTGCTCGTTCAAAATTATTCAAACTCACACAGGCCGGCGTCGGTGACTCGCTAGAGACCTACAACTCCAAGTTTTTGTCATTGACAAATCGCATGGAGCACATCCCTGAACCAGCACTCCTCGATTGTTATATTGGAGGCCTTAACCCGACATTGAAATGCGATATCTTGGTGCAACGACCACATACTGTCCTCAGTGCCATGGTGTTAGCACGCTTATTTGCAGATACCTCAACCCTACAACCCCTACCCCCGAAACCAGACACTAACCCCAAACCTCGCTTCGCCCCACCTACCAGTAAACCTTTCGTACCATTCCCAAACATCCCACAGACCTCCACATCTATAACTTCGGGCTTGGGGAAGGCAAACCTCCCACCCTTGTTACCCACACCGAAAGCTATGCCTATCAAACGCATGACGCCAGCAGAAATGCAAATTCGGCATGAAAAGGGTCTCTGTTATACGTGCGATGCCAAATTTTCCCCGGCTCACAGGTGTCCAAACAAGCAGTTGATGCTATTTTGCTGTGAGGATGACTTGCCTACGGAAATGACTCCACAGGCTGACTCAGAGGAAGTGGAAGCCACACTCTACCACCTGTCTCTCCATGCCCTACGAGGAACACAGGGGGCGGCCACCATTCGCTTCAATGGACTCGTGCATGGTACAGCCATCCAGATTTTGCTCAACGACGGGAGTTCTAATAACTTCATTCACCCTCGCATTGTACATCACCTAAACATCCCCGTCGTTCATACGACCACTATTCGCGTACTGGGCGGAACAGGCAAGATCCTTAGCAGCAACGAGCAGGTCAAGGACGTACCTATTAAGATCTGTGGCCACACCATTCATGTCACCATGTTCGTCGTTCCCATTGCAGCCACCGATGTGGTGATAGGTGCTGATTGGCTTGAAATGCTAGGGCCACACGTAGCTGATTACCATACCTCTACCATCAAATTCCTCCTCAACGGGGAATTCATTATGCTAACAGGATCCAGAGGCCTCATAGCCACCAATGCTCAATGTCACCACCTCCACCGCTTGACATGCACAGACGCGATTGCTGAATATTACTGGCTCGAAGCACAACAGGCAGGACCTCACTCTGTCGATATCCCTCACGATATTCAGAGCGACTTACATGCTCTGTTATTACGTTTTTCCTCAGTCTTCACAGTACCACATGGCTTACCACCTCACCGCGACCTGGAGCACCATATTGATCTGTTACCAGATAAAGGACCTGTCAAGGTACGCCCTTATCGTTACACGGCTAGTCAAAAGACAGAGATCGAGAGGATAGTCTACGAACTCCTAGTCGACGGCCTGATCAAACCGAGTTCGAGCCCCTTCTCGGCACTCGTCATTTTGGTCAAGAAGAGGGATGGCACATGGCGCTTTCGTGTGGATTATCGTGCCTTGAATGCTATCACGGTGAAGGATGCTTTTCCCATGCCGACGGTGGATGAACTGTTAGATGAACTTCACGGCTCTGTTTTCTACTCCAAGTTGGATCTCCGTTCAGGGTATCATCAAATATTGATGCGAGTCTGATCGAGAGAAGACAGCATTTCGAACGCACCAGGGGCTCTATGAATGGCTCGTGATGCCTTTCGGTCTCACAAATGCTCCAGCTACATTCCAAGCGCTCATGAATCGCATCTTTCAACCATTTTTGCGACGGTTTGTTTTGATTTTCTTTGAAGATATTCTTATTTACAGTACCTCATGGGAGCTTCACCTGCAGCATATGTCACTGGTCCTAGAGCTACTAACATCTCATCAACTATTCGCCAAGCTGAGCAAATATGCATTCGGCCTTACACGCATAGATTATCTGGGGCATGTCATCTCGGCACAAGGTGTCAAAGTGGATGGTGAAAAGATTTGAGTAATACACGAGTGGCCTACCCCCTCGACGGTTGTAGAGCTTAGAGGATTCCTTGGCCTCAGTGGGTACTATTGTCGCTACATTCAACGTTATGCCCAGCTTACGAGCCCTCTCACGGATCTTTTGAAGAAAGACACCTTTGCTTGGTCACAGACAACTCAAGCCTCTTTTGACGCCCTCAAGCAGGCGTTATCCATAGCACCAGTATTAGCATTACCAGATTTCAAGAAATCCTTTATACTAGAAACAGATGCATCGGCTTCGGCATTAGTGCTGTTCTGAGTCAAGACAAACACCCCATTGCATTCTTTTCAAATAAACTTTCGCCTCGAATGCAAAGCAAGTCTATATACATCCGTGAACTATATGCCATTACGGAATCTGTTGCTAAATTCCGTCAATATCTCTTGGGTCATCAATTCGTGATACACACGGATCACACAAGCCTTCGCCACCTCCAAGATCAAGTGCTGCAAACCCCTGAACAGGAATCATGCCTCCCACAACTCCTGGGCTATCATTTTGATATTGAATACCGGGCAGGTAATCAGAACTAGGCAACCGACGCTCTCTCTCGCGTCTCTTGTATGGCTCTGTCATTCATTGAAGATTTCTTCATGGATCACATCTACACTAAAGTGCGTGCTTCTATGATGATTCAGCAGCTTAAACAGACGACGCTAACTGACCCACACAACACACAATACCAAGTCAGACACGGTGATGTTTACTAGAAAGATCGCCTAGTTATTCCCCATGATGAACCAGACTTGATCCACCACATCTTATTAGAGTTTCACTCGTCCCCTATTGGAGGGCATGCTGGGTTTCTACGCCATTCCACAGGATCACCCGACTTTTCTTTTGGCCACACATGCGCCGTGACATTCGCCACTTCATCAAGACTTGCTTTGTTTGTCAACAAGCCAAAATCTCCCATCTCCACCCAGTAGGTTTATTACAACCATTACCGATACCCAAACGCATTTGGGAGGACGTGGCAATGGATTTCGTGGTAGGACTCCCAGTTGTTGCGGATTCTCTGTCATTATGGTTGTCATCGATCGCCTTTCTAAATATGGACACTTCACTCCACTACCATCCCACTTTTCTAGTTCCATCGTAGCTGACACATTTATACAAAATGTAGTGAAGTTACACGGATTGCCTCGTACTATTGTATCCGACAGGACAAAACTTTTACAAGTGCCTTCTGGCGTCACTTGATGAGATTACAGAGCACCAAACTATGCTTCACAACGGCCTATCACCCGCAGTCCGATGGCCAATCGGAAGCACTCAACAAGTGTCTCGAGATGTACCTACGCTGTTTTGTCCACAATTATCCCAGACAATGGCTCACCTACCTCCCTTGGGCAGAGTTTTGGTATAACTCTGCTTCCCATTCGTCAACGGGTTTTACTCCGTTTAGGATAGTCTACAGCAGGGACCCGCCGCCTCTCTTACGATATACATTGTTGGAGGACACACCGATGGATGTCCATCAACAGCTACGTCAACGAGATGAAGTGCTGGCAGAATTAAAACGGAATCTGGTTATCGCACAGCATCAAATGAAACATTTTGCTGACAAGCACAAACGTGCCCTTGAGTTTCAGGTTGGTGATTGGGTGCTCGTACGTCTACAACCTTATCGCCAACACTCGGTGCAGCTACGAAAATTTCATAAGCTAGCCCTTCAATACTTCGGACCCTTTCAGGTGATAGAACGCGTAGGGGAGGTGGCCTATCGTTTGGCACTACCTGAGCATGCTAGAATACACCCTGTCTTCCATATATCCCAACTTAAACCACATCATGGTGACCCCACGATGGGATCTTTTCTCCCGTTGCCTCTGCACTCCGTACCGGAAGGACTCATATACCGTCCAGCAGCAATTTTGGCCAAACGACGAATACAACATGATAACCAGTGGCTTCAACAATTTCTCGTCCGCTAAGATGGACCTATAGCAGATTCATGGGAGCTTGGGGAGGATCTGCGTCGAATTGATCCATCCCTGAACCTTGAGGACAAGGTTCCAGTTTGTGAGGGGGTATTGTCATGGACATCATGGATCAGCAGAGATCAGAGACCAGTCGGCCCAATAAAGGAGACCCAAACAGCGGACAAGCCCAAAACAAAATGAACCATGTGAGGAAAAGCATCAGGATCAAACGGAAGCTGTGGAAACTTAGAGAAATAGGTGAAGAGAACTAGATATAAATAAAGGGAAAAAGAGAGAATGTGGTGGGAATTTTAGTTGTTGGCCTCTCTCTCTAGATCATCTTTCTTTCTTCTGTACTGCTTCTTGCTACTTTTTTCATGTAATTCTGGTACATTGTTTCTGGGTTTTCTCTTCTGTGCTAATCTTGATCTGTGTATTGAGCCACAATTATGATCGAAATATCAGTTCCCAATTAAGCAACACTGCAGCTCCTTTCTTGTATCCTGTTTATTTGCAATGGTCATTACATGCCCCTAATCCTCAAACTCATGAGCTCTAAGGCAAAATAACACTTTAAAATGATACTTTGCATGAGGGGCATTCATGGGTAGGTTCGTGCTCTAAACCTTTAAAAGAAGATAAAATAATTGAATGTTAACGGAAGATAGTGTGCATGTATGGGAAGAACTTCTTCCCAACGGTACACGCAAACCAAGACAAAACCATTTCGAAATCTGTAAAAACTATATTGAAATTCATAAAAACCATCTCAAAATCCGTAAATTCTTCTTAGATTCTGTAAATTTTTCTCATAATCTATAAAGTCTTTTCTCCCAACGAATTCTCAGACACAACCCCCGTGTGTGGGGGCCTTTTTTTTTTTTGGAGGGCAGTGGTTTGTAGTATGAGTACGTACCTCATCTTCTCGTACATAGGAGAACGATTGAACCTTCTTGGCGCTCAAGAGCTCTAAAATACAGATTTTCCTCATCTGCCTCCAGTAATCACCGTAATGAGCAAAAGCGATATTAGTTCCTCCATAAGTAAACATGCGAGCAACAGTAGGAACTGGTGGCCTCTGAACAAAGGCAAGATCATGTGTCTTCATAATCTGCTTGGCCATTTCTGGGGATGACACAACCACAGTAGAAATCTCACCAAGCTGAAGATGCATGAGAGGCCCATACTTGAGAGATAGCTCTGCAAGGGTTTCTTGTAGAAGTGGTGACTTTGCTGCTGCTAACTGATGAAGGTTTCCCAAAACAGGAAGCTTCCATGGCCCTGGGACTTCAATCTTCGCTGGCTTTCTAGACCAAAGGAGCAACAAGAACAAGGAGAAGGGGATGATAAAAAGCAAGGAAGAAAACTGGTATTCCATGTGGGTTTGCCTTCTAACTAATGATAACGCACATAAATTCAAGCAACCGTGAATATATGAGGATATATATCCATTTATGTATGTGCATACATTTCTGTGTGTCAGATCCAGGATATATATCCTGAATTATAACATTGCGAAACATGTGGCAAATAAAGATACAGTTGAGATTTCTACAAAGGAAGAACGCCGTATACATTTTTGCGATTGTCAATTAGTAACAGTATGTCTTTTTCTTCAAATTAAAAACTTTAATTATATTTTATCAACAGTGTTAGGTTAATTGTGTTAACGGAATAAAGTTAGTAAAAAAACTAATAAATTAATTAAAAGAAAACACCCCGTTCCCGAATCGAAAATGGAAAAAAAGGTATACTTCAAATGGGTTTACCGTATCCATCTAAAATACGTAAACCAGAAACCGGCGAACCGTTTACATATCCGGCCCTGAGTCGGTGCGAAACGGTCAAAACCTGACTTAGATTTTTTAAAAAGGGAGAAGAAAGAAAACGCATCGCTTGAGCTCTTTCTCTTTCATCCCTCAAGTCACCGACAGATCTGAGCTTCCTTCTGCAATTATGGCCAAATTTCATGCTCGTCCTCCATCATAAATCAGCTTTGGATATCATTTTATAAAGAGATCTTAACAGTCTGAGAAGACTCTTCCATTTTCCTTACTTATGGGGTCAGATCGGGGACAAGTTTAATCCTTTTTCTAAGAAGAAGGAGGGCGGTGAGGGAGCGAGAGGGAGGAAGAACTGAAGAAGGATAGATGTGTGACTAAGACAAGGCGAGGAGCACTCACCACCAAGATGTAGATTTTGGGGCGCCGCACCTGTTCTTCTAAAATCCTCCATCTGATCCTTGCATTTTTTTTGGTTGGAAGTTGGAACGATACCCTGGAGTTTGCCGGGTTTTTCCAGAGTTGAAAGGCTCTAAGCATGTTTTACAGTTTCTCTTGGCAACAGCTTTTTTTTTCTACGGTGCATTTTGATCTTAAAAGTTGGTTAATTAGTGAAGAAACCCATTCTTTTAAAATATATAGGAATAAAAAACTCTTTTTTTACGTACAAATGTATTTTTAATCTAACATCTATCTATCCAAATCCAAATGTAGATTCATTATATCAAAATTTATTACCAAGAAAATGTATCCTTTCGAAATATATTCTCAACGAAATTCTGGACAAGGCTTTGTATTTGTTTAAAAACTCACTTCCGCAACGAAATATGTAAATCAAGATAAAACCATTTTAAAACTGTAAAATCATATCAAAATTCATAAAATCAATTCAGAAACCGTAATTAACGGAGCTTTCAAACACATATTTTATCTCTATGCTCTGTCAAGTCATGCACGACTTTGAAATTCATACCCCAAAAAAGGTAATTAATGGAGGCAATGCCAATGGAAAAGAAATGTGCTTATTTAAAAAATTCATTGTCAAAACGATGAATACAAATTGAGATAAAACCATTTTAAAATTTTTAAAAACATCTCAGAATCTATAAATATCATCTTGAAATCCACAAAAACATCTAAAAATCCGTAAACTCCTTTCTCCTAACAGAATTCCCGAACATACACATGGTAGGGCAATGTATAAGATGCAATTTCAAGTTATAACTTGCCGTTTCAAGAGGGGAAAAGAAATTAAAATATTAAATATAAAAATATACAGATAATTAAAAAATAGTATGTTGAATGGATTCATAACAAAAAATTATGAGTTATGATATTGAAAATTTATAATATATAAATAATATTATTATAAGGCCATCGATTTTTTTTTAAAAAAATGAGATCAATTTGTGGGTCAGGCAAATGCCTATTTGTGAGTGTCTGAATAAATTAGGAATTGAAAGGAAAAATTTGTGTGGAGGTTCCGTAGATTATCTGATCTCCTTAAGTTGTCTATATTTGCAGAAACATGTGAATGAAAATATGTTGGTCACATCCAAATGTGAACAAAATTCAAGAGAGTTGAAACCTATGAACAGGAGAGAAAACATGTGGTTAAGCACACCAAGTCATCAAATGGAACTTTCCTTCTTCCATCATCATGTGAGGCAGCTTGTCTAAAATTGCAGCTTCAACTGCGAAAAAAGCAGCAATATATGTGGGGCGGCATGGGCATTTTGTTTATTTCCGTCCTTTCATGGAAATCACTTTCTCTCCACGGTTACGTGAGTCTAGATAAAAAATATTCCGAAATCCATAAAAGCATCTCAAAATATATAAAAAATATATTGAAATTCGTAAAATATCTAAAAATCTGTAAACCTTTTTTCTCCCAACGAAATTCTCACACACACTAAATGACTTAGGGGCATTCTAGAGGCTTTGGTATTGTTTGAAAAAAAAAATGATCAAAGATATATACGAAGAAACAGGGGATGGAGCATCATTAATCTCTCTGAAATTCTAAAACATAAAACAAAAAAGGCATAATTCAATTCTTGACATTAATTAACACCACTCTTATGCTTCTGAAACATCAAAACCCATATTTGATTTCGATATATAATGCTGGTTTGTTTATCATGTTGGAATCAAATTGAACATAAGTCGAGATAAAATTCACATACTTACCTCGACTCAGTACTAGAGAATATAGTTTTTATTACTGAAATTCGCGTCCTTTTTTTAAAAAAGAGAGTAAAAAATGAAGGCGGTGGCATTTTTGAAATTATAAGAACGGAGACAGGCCATTATGCGCCCTATATTCAGTATAGGGCGCATAAAGACTGACTTTTCACTGCTACAAAATGTACTTTTTACACCCTATTTTTAACTCAATAGCACCCTTTCTCGGGGGTGTATGTGTGAGGGGAGTAGAAAGTTATGGTCTTCGGTACCCTATATGATGAAAGGCGCCGTAAGATAGACCTACGGCGCCCTATATTATTATATAGGGCGCCGTAGGTATATTTTTTTAAAAAAAAATCCCGCTCATATTTGTGGAGGAGGATGAGGAAACGGCAATGTTGAGTGGGAGAGAAAGCAAAGCAAAAACCATCGTTTGGGGGTCGTTGGGACTGTGAGCATTGAGGAGAAGAGAGTGTCGAGTTCTGGTGAGCTGTGCGTGAGTGTGTTTGACTATCGCCTGGAACGAGAACCAGAGAGCTAGACACCATTTCTGCTGCGAAAGGAGCGAGAGAGAAAGCAAAGCAAAGTCGAAGACGAAAATCCCTCTTAGAAGCGCAAACACAGTTTCAAAGTTGAAGACGAAAGCAAAGCTCAGATTGTTCCGTTTCATCTCACTCCCTCCCTATTTTCATTTTCAAAAAGACCATATTACGTCTGGGGTAGAATGGAAGTGAACTTACGTTGGATTAAGCAGCAGATTGGAACCTCTCAATGCCACCGTTGGGTCGAACGTCTTCAATGCTGTAGCCAAGGGCAGCTTCGTAGAATAAGAAACTACTACTGCCAGACTTCTTTTCCCCAACTTTCATCTCCATTAAAACATTCAAGCTTCTGCAAAACACGAGAGGCTTTCTATTAGAACTCTGAAAAATCCACCAGACTTCTAAAGGCCATGAATCGAAAGAGAAAACAGGGAAAACAAAGGAAGCAATAGAGATGCAAGACTGACTTCACCTAAAAATAATCTATATACGGCGGTGACGGTACCAATGGAAGAATATAAAGAAAAGGAAACTTAGATTTTGAGAGAGAGAGAGAGAGAGAGAGAGAATCAAAGTGAAAGTGACAGAGTGAGATTATATAGAGACGCAAGAAAACAACGGAGGAGGGATTGCTTTTGTGGACAAGCGAGGAAGGCATTTATCTATATTTGTGATGAACTTTTTGCACCCTATCCTCCCGATAGGGGCCAAAAGGACCTGAACACACAATTTAAAAAACTTTTGACATCCTATCATTCATATAGGGCTTTAAAAGGAATACCTTTGGCGCCCTATTTTGAGGATAGGCGTTAAAAGGATCTTTAGGCATCCTATATCAAGATATGGCGTCGAAGGACACTCCTTTTGGCGCTCTATCTTAAGGATAGGAGCCTAAAAGGCACCTTTATGCGCCCTATCCTAAAGATAGGGCGCATAAAATCATATCTCCGCTTTTATAATTTCAAAAATGCCATTGCCTTCATTTTTTACTTCCTTTTTTAGAAAAAGGACGTAAATTTCAGTAGTAAAAAGTATCCTCTGTAGTAGTGTTTGGCGCCCTATATTCAATATTAAATAATATTAAATAAATTATTACATTTAATGCACCATTCCATTTTTATGAAACTTGAGAAATTGCGAGATTTATTGTTTACTCTCACCATTCTATTTTTACTTTAGATGCTTTGATGCTTCCAGAAGTAAATGATTATGTGCTTGTTTGGCAAAACGTTGCTTATACCCATAAGCACGTTCAACAGTGTTTTTCCGCAAAACGAGATAATCTCCTCCACATATTTGCCTCGACTTGTGTGAATAAGCCCATAAGTACTTCTTCATCGTTTTGCCAAACGGACCCATAATAAGATAGAATAAAGCAAAAGCTTAGATATTATTTGAATTTAGCTTAATTTGTTTCCGTTATGCTAATGCCAGATACTTGGTGCTGGGTCAAGCATGTTGCCATCTTGATTTGATGGAGGATGCAATGGTTCTTCTCCAAACTGGGAGCAATTTGATGAGTGCAGCAATTTGATGAGAGGATAGATTTGGTCTCTGACTAATCCGGGCAAGCGAGAGGTGGTGGTGGTGAGATCGGTTGGCATATTGCTACACTTTTTTTTTTAAAAAAAAAAAAGCCTACAACACCCTATTTTGAGAGATAGGGCGCCATAGGGTATACTTACGGCACCCTATATTGAGAGATAGGGCGCCGTAGGTATACCTATAGCGCCTTTTATGATATAGGGCGCCGTAGGTCCTAACTTTCTACTCTCCTCACATAGACACCCTCAAGAAAGGGCGTCAATTGGGTTAAAAATAAGGAGTAAAAAATACTTTTTGTTGTAGTGACTTATGTAAAATCACTTTCCTAACAAAATTTCCAAACATTTATATAGTAAGTAGCATCCACATAGAATGGGAGAAAATCTTAATAAAGAAGTAGGGGTCTTTCGCTTTTAAGGAGGAAAAAAAAATCTCCTTAATGGTAAGTGTGTGTGTGTGTGTTTGGTGCTAGGAGCAAGAAGTTTACAGATTATGTGAATAATTTACAGATTTCAAGATGGTTTTTATGGATTTCGAGATGGTTTTTACGGATTTCAAGTTAGTTTTTACGGATTTCAAGATAGTTTTATTTTAACTTATGTATACCGTTAAGAAGAAATTCTTTACAAATATGCACATTGTTAATCCCAATCAGTAGAGCATGGGCTATGAAAAGTCTTTAACACATTTGAAAGTGGGTGAAGGGGGAAAACCCAAAATGTACCAAACTCTCATTGGAACACATATTTTCATGCTTGCATTTTGGGTGAAAATTTATCAAATTTTTTTTGCATATTAATAGCCAACAGTTGTCATCAACGTATGCCTTTATCTTAGATTGAGAATTTTGCACCGTTATTTTTCAGGATCCATGAGCAAATTGCACCATAGCATTGCATTTTATGAATATTTTTATCCCTAGCTAATCAATACCACTCACACATACTATGTGAAACTACTGAAAACCATAAGCCTTACCTAACGTGGTATGTTATGTATAGTTCGTGTTTCTTTTTTAAAAAATAGACACTTTAAAACACATTAAACCCATTTATAGCTTCAAAATGTTTATTTTAAAAAATCATAAAAATTAAAAATTAAACCCATGATATATTAAAATATCATTTATTTTATGTAGATCTAATTCTCAAAAGAAACAAAAACATTTGAGAAGTTGGGTAAAATTAAGGAGCAACAGGAAAGGGATAGCAGATCCAAATTCGGAATTGATGTGAGTAGATTTTCACATTTAAGATAATCTATGTAGTCATCTCCTTATAAATTAAGGTAGATATATATATACTTTTATAAAATATTATTAGAGGTGATATAACATTAAAAATTGTCAAAGTCACGTGCTTATTATACACCTCTAAATACGAAACAGAAAGATATACATGTTTGGTGAAAGGAAGCACAAATTCATACAGCCTACTCCCTCCCTCTTGTTTTATTTATAATACGTTTCTAACTGCATGGACCAGTAAAAAAGGTGTAAAAACATTAAATTTATCATAAATTTAGTAAAAGTTAACCTTTTAGTCCTTCGACTTTTAACTCGTTTGTAACTCAGTTATTTAACTATAATTTGATGTACGACTCAATCCCTAACCTTTTAATATGCTTAAGACTCAATCCCTTTGTTGTTTTTATGTTATTATCATTGTTATTACCGAGTCATCTACCTGACAAAAATTGTTTTCAATTGAGCTTCACGTGACAACGGTTTTTCCACCCAATATTCCACATCTGAGGCTTAATTACTTACTCTTCGTTCTCCATCAGTTTGACTCAGATCACCTTCAACATCATCAGCTACTCCCTCACCACCGTGCCTCTCTCCTCCCTCATCAACCTCTATAGAGGAAGAATGATTCATGCGCATCAAAGATTTGAACCACGTTAAGACAATATCTATATTTCCATTTAATCGGATTCAATTTTTTTTTTCAATCTTCAATTTCCATACACGTTGCTTCATAAAACCAGAACACAATGGCTTTAATAGATTCTTCATTCATAGTGATTCATGATGCAGCAAGGAAGGCAAAAATTGTAGGATGGGTAAATTAATATTAAAATTCTTACTAGATAAAGTGGGGAAAAAGATTTAAGGCTGATTGGATTTGAACTAGTCACACATGAATGGTTTTCTAGCAGGAAAGCAGTAACAAGGAAGAGGGAGAATATGGTAGAGGTATACCAGGAATGGGGAGTTCAGGTTGTTGGGCGGGGGGTGGTGGTGAGCAAATTAGAGAGTAGTCAATGAGAATGATTTCTAAACCGTTTTTTCTGACAACGGTTTAAAAAGCATGATTTCTAAACCGTTTTAAGTCTAAACTTTAAAATGTTGTAACATCTTCGTTTGAACTCCAAATTTGATGAATAATCTATCGATGGAAAACCCTTTGAGTTTACCTTTAAATAAAATAAGTTTCATAAACATATGATTTGTGTTTTGAGAGATATAATCAAAAAATTGAACATATATCATGAATAAGTTTATTCCATATATATATATGTTCAAGTTTTTTATGATATCTCTCAATTTAGATATTCAATTAATTTTAAACTTATCTCATTTTAAAGTAGACTTAAAGGGCTTTCCAACGATACGTCATTTGTCAACTTTGGAGATGAAATGAAGAAGTTACAACAATTTGAAGTTGACTTGATACTTGATTTAGAAACTGATTTGAATGAATGATTTTCTCATTCGAATGAAATGTCTCATCTTCAACTTATTTAAACGAATGATTTTCTCATTGAATGATTTTATGTTGAAGAGGAGGCTTTCATTCAAATAATGCATGCCTTATTCGAATGAAGACAAATGTCCATTAAAGATATGCTGCTCCAGGTGAAAAATACTACGTTTTATAAATTTCTGGGGTGAATCTGGTGCCAAGAAAACTTTCGGATACTCAGTGTTCCAACGTGTATACTTTCATGATAAAAATGTTACTTAACCCTGAAAAGTTTGGTTCCCGTGTTCACCCTAATATCTATCATCAAGTGATTTTACATATTTTTTTTGAATTGTAGGTAGGGTGGAGTTAGTTTGGGCTAGGGAAGGGGTGTCACTGTCAATTGTCTCCCCTGCCGATGCTGTTCAATTTCGAGGCTCTTCTCAAATATTATTTTATGTTTCTTTATATTATTGAATTTTATATAATACGAGTGATATTTTTATAGTTTACAGATAAAAAATGGTTATGTTTTATTTTTTTATTTTAAAGGTAGACACTTTAAAGTTGAGAATGTGATTGATACCTTTTATGTTGTATACAAATGAAAAATCATAAAAATTGAAAACATAACTTTTTACCCATAAAATGTTCAAATATAATTTATTTTATGTATAATACAATGATTTAAATAAATATGAAAGAGCATTTGGAAAATGCCCCAAAATTAAGATGTAGCAAAGGGGATAGCTAGAAGGGGGCAGCGAACACCCTAAACTCGTATGGGTTAGAGTATGCATTCAGATGCCTAGTGAAGTATTGGCGGATTTTTTTAGAAGTGTTTTATTTTCCTCAAAATCAAGAAGTTTATCTTTTTTTAAACAAAATCCAATTGCTTGAAAGAGTCATCCAAAATTAAAATTGATTGAGTTGTTATCTTTTGATTGGTCAGAACACATATGCAACTATTTCTCATTAAAAAAAATCAAAGTTGTTTCATACCTCAACATTGCACACTACAAAAAAAATACTTTATTCCTGCGGATTTCGACAAAAAATCCGCAGGAAACATGTTTTCCTGCGGATTTCAATCCGCAGGTATAAGCTTCGTGGAAATATTTTTCCTGCGAATTTTGAATCCATAGGTAATTACCTGCAGAAAAAATCCGTAGGAAACTCCGCAGGTAAATATTCGTAGGAAAATCCGCAGGTAAAAATCCGCAGGAAATTCAGACTGAAATTTTTTTTGAATATTTAAATATAATTGCAGCAGAATATTTTTGAAACAGAAACAGGAACCAAATAAAAGAAAACGGGACTTTCAAATGTATAAACATGAATTTAGTAATATTTTCCTGAAACACAAGTGCGAATTACAAGATAACAAAGAAAGCTATTTAGAAATTCAAATGAGATACATATAAAAGTGTCCTAACATGTATTACATTCTAATCATCATGCTGATCATCATCACTGCCAAAAGTGTCAATATCCTCATCATCAGATTGAGTAACATTTGGTTGTGCTTTGCTTGTAGGTTGACGTTCTGGTTCATGTGGGGATGGTGCATGAGAAGAAGAACCTTTAAAACCCAAATGTAGCATTAAAGCCTTGACATTCTTAGTTGTTTCATCCAGACGAGTATTTGTCTTAACTAATTTAGCTCTTAAAGCTTCTTTTTCCTCTTCGGATCTTTGCAATGAAGCATTTAAAGCATGAACTTGTGCTCTAATAGCGTCATAATCATCAGAAATAGCAGAATGTGAGGATGCAGAAGACCATGAGGAAGCAAAACTCCTTCCTAGGTCACCGAGTCCGAAGACTCTCCCTTTTTTCTTTCCTCAACGTAACTTATAAATATGTCCATATCAGATGGTAATGGTGTTGATTGTTGACTGCCATCGTCAGTATCATCTCGATCATTTGTCAAAGGGGATTGCAAGAGTATGTCTGCCTTCGCTTTTTGAAAATTTTCCTATTAAAAAAAGATATAAGTATACTAACAAACTTTTTTAAATATCAGATTGAGTATTACACAAATGAAAACAAAAATGAGCTCCAATCGTAATTCATACCACAATCTGAATAATAATCAAAGACTACACATTATAATACAAGAAGGCAATGCAAAAAAAATTATTAACACAAATCTTGATTAAAGATATACTTACATATGCACTTGCTGCTTTATCTCCCACCCAGCTTTGATCTTTCTTCTTTCGATGCGTACGAAAGTAAAAATCTGAAAATGAAGGCTCAACTCCACTTTCTGCTTTCTGTATTCACATGTTAAGAATGAAATATATTAGTAACAACAATTGATCAACTTATGAGTACGAGTATAGAATAAAATAAGCATAGTACCATTTTCTCATAAATCAGTGAATGTGGAATTGATCCACCTGTGTGAAGAGAAACTCCATTAGCTGATTCTCGATTCCTTTTATTTTGATCAAATTTTTCCTTAAATTCAGAAGACTGCCAATAATCTGAAAACTCTTTCCACGTAGCATCCCCCATCCAATACGGTTTTGTACCTTTCTTTCGTAGTGTTTGAGAAATTTTACTATATTTCAGAAGACTTCCAATAATCTGAAAACTCTTTCCACGTAGCATCCCCCATCCAATACGGTTTTGTACCTTTCTTTCGTAGTGATTGAGAAATTTGACTATATTTACTTGCAGCCCTTTTCTCAAAATTTTGTCGAATTTTCTCATTATAACATGGATTCCACATATACATTTTTTACAAATAGTTTTTCAGATAACAAGAATATAACGTTAGAAATGATATATAATAAAAATTATGAAAATCATGAAATATTAATTGAAATTTAATAGGATTAGTATGGAATCACCTTAAACTCTTCCTACACTGCAGTCCTAGCTTCATCCGACAGTTTCTTCCATGATGGTTTGGCTTCATTTAATGTTCGTTGTATGCATGAAGCAAGACCACCAATTACAGAATGGGGATCGAATCTATTCATACATACAGAAAACATGTTCAGTGAAAGGGACAATCATTATGTTAAGCTAAGTTAATATAATACTTACCCATCAACAAGAGGCTTTATTTCAATACGTTCATTAGTAATATCTCCACTAATGTGACTTGATGAAGTGCCTGGAGTAGGAGGAGATGCTTGCATAGGTGGGTGTAGTGTGTTAGTTGGTGAAACATGCAACGATGGAGCTGGATGGCTAGGTTGTGTTGGAATCCGTTGAGGTTGAGGGATAGGCATAGATTGTGAAGTGTTATGAGGCTGTAGGGTGGCTTCCATAGATTGAGATGCAGAAGTATTTGATGAGACATTGCGAGGCTGAACAGGGTAACCGGAATTATAGGAGGAAGTTGAATCTCTTGCAAATGAGTTGTTATTAATTGTACACGCTTCTTTCCTCTTCCACCTCTACTAGACTCAACAGATCTTTTTGATTGTCCTGAGTCTGACATCTACATAATGAAATTAAGAATAAATTAATTCAGATAGTAAAACAAGAACTCATTTTTCATAATTTCAATAATTGCAATTCAATAATTTAAGCAGTCAATACATGTGCCACAACCAATTGTAAGCAATACTTAAATCAGTAAACATGTGACCAATTTCTTTTAATCTTCTTCTTCTTTGTCATCATCGTCATCCTCCTCCTCGTCCTCATGTTCATTGTCGTCCTCCTCCTCCTCCTCGTGTTCGTCAACATATTCATCATTAATGAATTCATTTTCTTCCACTTCAATTCCATTTAACTCTTGTCTCGGTGCTTCATCATCATATAGTTGATCAATAGGGTCATCTTCAATAATAGTTGTCACATGTGGTTGATCTGTTTGGTAAGCATTTTCCAAGTCATAACTTCTATCAATTACTCCCCTTGGTTTTGTGCTTAAAACTACCAACCAATCAATTTTATCTTTTTGATGACCAGGATAAGGAGCATAATAAACTTGAGTTGCTATATCTGGAAAGATAAAAGGATCAAATGTCGCATACTTTCTTTTCCTATTGACCTCAACAATATCATATTGCTTATGAACTCTCATTCCACGTGTTGAGGTATCATACCAATCACAATAAAACAAAACAGACTTTTTGATGGGTAGTCTAGGCCACTCTAACTCAAGAATCTCCTTTAGGACACCATTGTAATTACTTGAAGTTTCATTTTGACGAATATCACTAACACACACTCCGCAATTATATGTTTTTTTCCCTTTACCCCTAGTAAAAGTTTGAAACTTGTAACCATTAACATAATAAATAGGCCATGACTTTGCCATTCTCAAAGGTCCAAGAGCTAAGTCAAACAAATAAGGATTCTCCAATAACGGTTTATTTCTGCTTACCTATCACAAAATATAAATAAAAGCATAAGATCAGGTTGATTATTTGAATACATGAACTAATAAATTATATAATATGTTTCTGATGAAAATTAAATCTTACATATTCCTGGAACCATCATGGAAAATCAACACCAATTTGTTTGTCAATAACTTCACTATTATTACCATATATTTGTGTGAATTGTTGCACATATAATCTGTAACTCATAAGAATATCAAATGAATAATGTTAAGTCATCAGTTAGAATGATGAGACATAATATAAAGAGATACGCCAAGTGTATGTCAACTACTTACTCGAGAATTGATTTAACCTTGTCACAATTTAATAAAACATGTAACTGGGCAGCCATCATTTCTTGATCACTAAGCCACCGTTCTTTATACTTCCCAACAGTTCTTCCAAAGTGGTTGAAGATGGATAGAGTGGGCTCATTATGATGTTGCATAGGCCCATCACCATCATGGTTTTTCCTTACATCACTTGACCCAAGAGAGTCAAAATAATGCGTAAAAAAGAAGCTTGTTTCTTGTGCTATGTAAGCTTCACATATTGATCCCTCTACGCGCGATTTGTTTTTAACCATTTTTTTAATTCTATTGAGAAACCTACAATAACATTTACAAATTAAAGTCACTTAACTCATATTTGGGGAGGAAATCACATGGTTAGAAGGGCAATTACCTTTCAAAGGGATACATCCACCAATATTGAACAGGTCCACCAATCCTAGCTTCATATGGCAAATGAATAGGCAAGTGTTCCATGGAATCAAAGAATGCAGGAGGAAACACACGCTCTAATTTGTATAATATTACTGGAATATTTCTTTCCATTTCCAATAAATGATCCTCTCGTAGCACCGTTGAGCAGATGTCTTTGAAAAATTGGTTAATTTCAGTTAATGGCTTCCAAATTGGATCGGCAATGCGTTAAAAGCTATTGGAAGAAGGCATTCCATGAATATGTGACAGTCATGACTTTTCATGCCAAATACACTTGCTTCTTTGATATCGACACATCTTGATAAATTGGAAGCATAACCATTGGGCATCTTAAGCCCTTTCACCTACTCACATACTGACCTCTTTTCCTCCAACGCCAAAGTAAATCTTACTTTCGGTTTTGTCCACTTTCCATTAGAATTACGTTTCAATTCTAAATCCTTTCGGTGACAATACTCAGCCAAGTCCATTCTAGCTTTGACATTGTCTTTTGTTTTGTCTTTATTATCCATCACAGTAACACATTATCAAATACATTTTTCTCAATATGCATAACATCAATATTATGTCGAAGCATATTAGTTTTCCAATATGGCAAATCCCAAAAGATGCTTCTTTTTGTCCAATTATGGGATACCCCATATCCTTGAAAATTACATCCAACTCCCTCAGTTATTTTAGGAAAAGATTGAACCCTTTCCAAAACTTGGTGACCACTTAACCGACAAGGAATTTTAGAATTTTCTATTCTTCCCTTGTAGAAAGAATGTCTATTACGTCTATATGCATGATCAGAAGGTAAAAATTGCCGATGACAGTCAAACCATGAATTTTTCCTTCCATTCTTTAATGTAAAAGCTTTAATTTGTTCCATGCATATTGGACATGCCAATTTTCCTGCAGTACTCCACCTTGATAATATACCATATGCAGGAAAGTTATTGATGGTCCACATCAAAGCGGCCCTTAAAGTAAAATTTTGCTTTGTGGAAACATCATAAGTTAGCACACCATCATACCACAATTCTTGCAGCTCGTTTATTAATGGTTGCATGTACACATCAATTTTACTTTTTGGATTGTGAGGCCCTGGAATAATCAATGTTAGAAACATATAAGGGGCCGTCATGCACAAATCTGGAGGGAGATTGTATGGAGTTAGAATTACTGGCCAGCAAAAGTATGGTGATGCTGATTGGCCATAAGGTGTGAAACCATCAATACAAAGACCAAGTCTGACGTTCCGAGGTTCAGTTGAGAAGTTAGGGTATTCCCGATCAAAATGCTTCCAAGCTTCTCCATCTGATGGATGACACATGACGCCTTCTTCCCTGCGACTCGTATAGTGCCACCACATTTGCTTAGCAGATCTTATAGAAACATACAATCGTTGAAGTCTTGGAATGAGTGGCAAGTAGTGCATTCTCTTTCGAGGAACTTGTCTACAATTATTTCGTGAAGTGCTTGGTTTGTAACGAGCTTCTTCACAAAACTTGCACTCCTTTAGATTGTTGTCATCTTTATAATAAAGCATGCATC
>JANTPZ010121956.1:0-36659 GCA_025593235.1 Vachellia pachyceras | reverse complement strand
ACTATTGATGGTTCAATCTTGAATAACGACCAAAGCAGATATGGAGGCTTTGTTCGAGATAGGGATAACACTTGGCTAACTGGTTTTGTATGTAAGGTAATAAGAGTCCCTCCTGTAGTAACAAAAATGCTTGGGGTTCTTCATGGCCTCAGCTTATGTTGGACGCAGGGGTATGGGGAGATAACTCTCTTGATTGACTGCTTTGAAGCTATTAATCTTATCCTCAGATGTTGTGATAATGATTATCCCTCAAAGATGTAAATTTTTTTATTTGACTCAGTTGATATTAGAGATGAAATTTTTGTAATTTAATTAATACTCTTTTGGTTCTTAATGCAATATCAAATTAAGAAGTTGATTTTGGTTCTATATGTAGGACCTATTTTTTATTTTGGTCAATTTTTTTCTAAATTACCTTTTAGATGCTCCCTCAAAAATAATCAAGTAAGAGAGAGAGAGAGAGCTAGTGAAGAACATGAGGAATATGATTAAGGTGTTTAATAAAAAAAATGTGATATTAATGAACTCAACTATCATCCTTAATATAATCAAATTATATTAGGTAAATGGATATTACATTAAGTACATGAAGAGCATATTTTTATTTTATTAATAAAACCAATTATATAACTGTTGTTATAGTTTTAGCTATTATTTAACTAGTCTTAATAATTATATTATGTTTTTACCTGTTTTAAAAATGTACCAATTTTCAAGAGTTTCCAATAGGAATAGAGTGCACTTTCGCCAGTTGAAACAACGAGTCTCATACGGTGCGATGAGAACAATAAGAATTTCGTAAAACCCTAGAATTGCCTCAAAAACCCTAGAATTTACTTCTATTCTTGATAATTATGAGGCTCATCCAGAAAACAAGAACCCTAGACAAGCACTGGCTTCTGAACAACATATATATGCAATAAACATGAACTCTTGTTGAATGTAGAAGATATAACACAGGCTCGCACACACAATTTCAAGTTCTCAATATAAAATCTAATTTATAGTGCAGTTTGCCAAGGACAGCATTCATATGCGTAGAGAAATTCTTGCTGTTTTAATCTGATCTTGGGTGAATGTACACGGCGTGTGAGTGTATATATATACATGCAGATACACGTGTAGAGCTGTTCCCATTAGTTGGTGACAGCTGTGCTACATCCCATTACTACATGACCGGTGTGACTAAGCAGTTCAAACCGAATGTATTCTATTACACGAGTCTGTTATATTTTGGTTACATTAGTTACACTTAGTTATATCTCTAATACAGTTTACATAACAAACTAGATATTATATTTAGGATATGAGATGTGTGTGTGTGTGTGTATTGTGTTTGTGTGTGTATGGATTTCCTCAGTAATGTCGTTCAAAGTCCCTTTCGTTCATCACAAGAATATTAATAAACAAATATTGAACTAATAAGGAACATGTTTCTGTGCATTTCTGTTTTAATTATATGCAAGACATGGATATACAATGTGACCATTTGGATTCGCGGAAGAAGTATTTTCAATGCAATTTATTATCTATGAAGTATGTGAGATATGTTTTATATGTGTAAATGTATTTTTTGAAACGTTCACATAAACATGTCTAATCTCTAAACACATGAAACATAGAGATCTAATAAAGAAACTGAAGTTAACCACGACAATGTAGACTGGTGGTTCCTCACCAGGTCTATTAACCAAATAGGATAGGTTCAATTTCTCCCTTGGGCATGGAAAAACATCTGTAGCCAACCAACAGAGAAGTAGGATAGGTTCAGAGACTCGATGGGCAAAGGTCTGAACACGTTTACACACAACAGAGAAGGACTTTGAAAAAAAAAAATATATATATATAAATAATAATAATAATAATAATAATAATAATAATAATAAGAAACGTTTAATTAAGTTTACTTTATTATTAACTATGTATGAGTAATAGGTGGGCATCTCAAGATAGTTTCTGATAGACTGACTAACTTAATGGTCCCAAAACCCTTCGATCACTACTTATGACTTATCGCTCTCACCTTTCTGTGACGTAGCCAGCAGAATGCTGCAGATTGCAGAAGCAGCAGCCTGCTAAGGTCAGAAGAAGAAGCAGTGTCTCTTAACATTTTGTTTGTTCTTTTGTTCTATTGTGGAGCTAAGTTTCGTGTATTGCATGTTAAAAGAAATCTGTCAAGTACTTAGGATAAAAGTTTTTATTCCCTTGTTAATTAATTTAGATTCAAACTATATATAGCATGATTTTTTTTAATTTATTGATCATATTATGGCTTACACATATGTATGTATTCAATTGAGATTATGAGCTCATTAAATTTTTGTCCTCAAACGCGCAAGCAGATACACACACATAACCCTAAATGTTAATTTGGATCATTATTAAACAAATTCAATCAAAATGATTAAGTGATAGCTCATGGGCAAGGTTGTTGGATGAAGAGAAGACCTAGAAGTGTCTGATCTTGAAGAGTTTCCGAATTATGCACCCCTTAGGCGTAGTAACGAGAGTTTAGAGTTACAGTTAAAAAAATATTTACATGGTGAATATGAGGCCTGGGGATGTTTGTAAAAATTAATTCAAATACCTCAGAAATGAATTTTGATCAAAAGCTTATTTTCATACCAGAATTTCAAGGAAGTAAAGGAAGGAATATCAGAAATGAATTGTTGGTCAAAAGCTTATTTTAGGATAATATTCCAGGAAAATAAGGGCAGAAATAACTATTTAAATAACATGTCTAGGCTTCTTATAAATCTTTTTTTTTCCTTCAAATTTTTGAGATGTTACAAATTACGTGCTAAGGAATGCATCATGACTCAAGCAACTACATGAAAGATGAAACTGTCAAAGCTAGCAGCTAGAGATTCAATTCAAGGAGAACTTGTATAACATTTATTCAGCCATCGAATTTTGACCAACCTAATCCTGCTGTGAGCCAAGGGGTGACACACACACACACACACACACAATCAAATCAGCTTACACTTAAGCATCAAACATATTCTATACATCTATATAACCATCCATAAATGCCAACGACACACACGGCTTAAAATAAGACACCCTGTACATGTCATGACCTTATGATGTAACATCACATTATATTCAACAAAGTGATATTAAAAAGAACAAGCCACACTGCTTAAGGATGTGACACATGTTATATTGCCCTTTCTTATGGTAGAGGAGCCACGATATGCGGAATTAAAGTTCAAGAAGAATATCACAAGACAAAAGAACATCCAACTCAAGATGATGATGAAGCAATTGCAACAGAATGGAGCTTCTATATAAGAAAGGATCCAATCTTCCTCTTCACACCTACTATGCTCTTTGCAAAAAAAAACCAACTACTATGCTCTCTTCTTCAAGAATAAGTGTCAAATCTTTTGATAACTTTTTTTTTATTTGAAGTGGAATGTGATATAAGATTTTCTCTCAAAATGTTTTCAATTCAGAAAAGTAACAACTATGTTGGTATAAAGGTTAAACCCCACCACGTGATATCCGACGCCTTTTTTAGACCACAACCTTCATCGATATGGGTTAGGCATTTGAGCAATCAAGTTACGGCTTGAGGAGAGAGAGTGTGTCTGTTTTTCGATAGGTTAAGAAATTTACTTTATGGTATTCGCACTTGTATTCTCTTTCTTGAGGGGAGTGATATCATTTACTGTTTTGACCAATCACTTGTTGATTCCACAAAATCAATAATTTACTCAGCAACATCTTACAGTTATACTAATTAAATATGCAAGCAAAACCAATGGTGCCTAGCTCATTGTGTGGGGAATTATGCTAATTTAATCAACATTCTTAAATCCTAGTCTTGGATATTAAATGGTCCTGAACTCAGCTAAAATTTATTGTAACTTTGATATTTCGTGGTTTGAGTTAATTAATTTATCAATTTCTAAAACAGCATTAACAGCCAATTACCAAAATTCCAAAAGCATACATTTTTCCATAGAAACTAATAGAGAACAAAGCTACACTAATCATTACAGTTTTAAAGCAATAAGCATATATCAAAGAAATATGATATATTGTCACATCACCTTAACGGGTAGAATATTATATCAAACCAAACACACACACACACACACACACGCTGTACCCTCTTTAATGTTTATATTTTCTTTTACAATCATGATAGATAAAATGGCCCAAAAGTGTTTTAAAGAAACGAATAATGACGGAAAATTAGGAAACTTACTTGGGGAATGAGTCCTAAGCCTTTAGGTCCTTGAGTGTCAACAAGTTTGAGGAGATAAAAGACTAAATCTCTCATATACAAGTAGGATCAGGATCATTATATGTAAATAGACATTCACTATATGCAAGTGCAATCATTTATATGCATTGAAACGTAGTAAATAACCTAACGTGCATGCAGAAGCCCTCATATGCAATGTAATTAGTACATACAACGTATCCTACTTGCATTTTTACATATGATGAATCTTACTTGTATATGGTTCATTTATTACCTGCTAGTGTATACGAAAGGATCCTACTTGTGCATGGTGCATATGACTGATCCGACTTGCGTGTGACAGATTCGACGAACGACGTAGGTAATGAGATAATTCGTGCCGGTAACTTTTTTTATACCCCTTCATCTGTTAAAGTGTTAAGATAATTTTAGTCTTTTCTCCTTTCAAACTTATTGACACTCAAGAACCTAAAAGCATAAGTCCCATTTCCCAAATAAGTTTTTAAATGTGATTTATCCCTAATTTTCTCTATCGAAATGGGTATTTAATTATTTATAAATATTTGGTATTATGAAATTAAAAATATTTTTATATTGTTTTATAACTAGAGTTCATGTTGTAAGAAAAATATTTTTATTATGTTCTTGTTTCAAAATCGCCATCCCACAAAAAGATATGACAAGTTTTAGAATAAATTACATATATTGATTAGATTAAATTTATAGGAGAATTTATAAGTTCATATATGCATTTTAGCAGCACACAATAGCAAAATATAAAGTATACATATCAAAATTTACAAATAATAATTTTAACCAGCTAGCAATATTAAAAAAAATAAGTGTTTGTATAAAAATTTACAGATCATAGTTTATATTGTAAGAGTGATACAAAAATTTACAATACTTGAATTTTATAAATGTACATACTCATTTTAAAAATTAACAATAGAAAAATATCAAGTGAGGTTGTTGGAGATATTGACCCAATGAATATAAACAGCTTGAAGCAAGTTTTTTACTATTGATACCCAACTCTAATTCGGATTACTCAGAATAACTTTGAAAAAAAATGCTTGGCATTTATTTATATAAAATTTTTCAAAATTATATTTTAAATTTATTTTTAAAATTTTTAATTAGGAACATTTAATCATATGATGTGTTTTGATTTGGTCAAAAGCAACTCAATCCTTATCATTTTAAATATTTAAAATATTGGCCTCTGATGTTGCTGAAATAACTTTAGTTCATATAGTTTTATTTTTCAAAAAAAATTTATGAACAAACATTTTAAAAAATTAAAATTATAAGTACCAAGATATAAAAAAATAAAGTTTAAGGATTGAATTTTAATTGAGTCACAATTTATAGGACCTAATTGAACTAAATCAAAATTTATGGATTCGGTTTTAACTGGATTAAAACAATGTGAATTAAATGATTAGTTTCCTTAAATAGATTAATTATTTGTATTTTCTAAAATATCTCATCTAATCATTTACATTGAAAATTATCCTATTAATGAAAACTATTTTTGCATATGCGATCAATAGGGATATAGTTTAGAAAAAAAGTATAAATGTAAAGATAAAGTAAATATTGATGTCTTGCATTAAGATTAAATGAAACTTTACAGTTAGATCTTAAATGAAAGGTAGTATTAATAGTGGATTGCACTATATTGCAGAGGTTATATATGTGTGTATATATATTTTAATATATGATATGTGACACACACATTTCTCACATATTTAATTCTAGGCCTGATTATATGATTAATCAAGAAAATATGTATAATTATATTGATATCAAAAGTCATTATTTTGTTGTGAGGGTGATGTGTTTCGGCTCGATTTCAAATATTTTGTATTTTTGTGTATAAATTGATAGTGTATTATTGTATTTTTGTGTATAAATTGATAGTGTATTATTATGTTCTAGAAGCTATAGAGAAGAAAAATACAAGGTTGAAAATGTCAATACGAATTAGTCTATAGTAATTAGGTCAAGTTAAAAGGACTTGATGATTATAAAGCCTAACCAATATGATTTATGGATTGTTTTGAACGTTGGTAGAAATATTAATTACATTCCACTTTATTCCTTTTTTTGCCGATCAAAGACATTCCACTCAATTCCAAAAGGACACAAAATGATAATGACAAATTGCTTTGGCTAACAACTTTTTAGAAGATTCAAATAAGGCGGCAATGTGCATGTATTTACTGTATAAATTTAATTGCTTAAATTTAAATATTGTTAATTAGTTTTACTTAAAGAAAAATGGTGGCTCAACAAATTTAAATGAAGATTATAAAATTAAATGATAAAATTATGTTAAACATTAAAATATAAAAAAGTATATGAAATAATCAATATTTAAGTATATTTTAATATCATTTAATTATAAAACAGTAATTGAATTATTTTTTGTTAAGTAAAATTAATGGTGTTAACGATAAAGGACTTAAAGTGCACTTTGTAAATTTAATTAAACTTAGATGGCTAAATGTAGGCTTTAACCATTATATAGAACATTATAATATAATTGGTAGGTGAAGCAGTGTAAGCAGATAACAAACAAAACACAGAAATATTCTTCGGAACATATATTTTCAAACAATCAATTGCCACATTCAATAGTTTCCTGTTATGAGAGGATGAAAGAAAAAAGAAAAGGAGACTACTTATAGGGAAATTAAACCATTTATCTAAATCTTAGAAAAAAAGAATACATATATTATTGGAAGTTTCCAAAATGCATATTCTTAAACAAATATTTCTTTTTATATTTTAGTTAATTTTCGAAGCAAATTTTTATTTCACATTCCATTTTTCATATTTAAAAATAAATTAGTTATATGAGTATATAATCCTCTCATTTATTATATATGTATGCATAAATTAAATCTCTATAAATACAAAATCGTCTGGAATAATATTTAAAAAATATATTGTTATTCTTTTATGAATTATAATTTGTTGATCTTTAAAAATGGTTGAGGGAAATCCAACACCCTGAACTATATTTTAAAGTGCATCTATCAACCTAAAATATTTAACGGTATAATTTTGTCGTATGATATACTAGAAGTAGAGTAATCCCACCCGACACTCATTTTCTTTTGGTTTCTCTACCTCTCCTCCAACGGGTTAAGATGATGCAACAAAGCACCTTAAAAAGCCTGTCTAAATGAGCGTCAAAAATAAATTAGAGATCTTGTTTGAAAACGTGGTAAATAAGTACTTTTAGGTAAGTTGGGGTAAATATATGAAGGAAATTATCTCGTTTTACGGAAAAATACTGTTAAACGTGCGTTTGACTTTTAGACATGCTATTCTAAACAAACCCAAAATAGAGATTCAAGAAGAAAAAGGAAAACACAAATGGAATTGACGGTGGAAACAACGGTTAACAAGCCAATATCATAGCTTACCTAACAATGTCTTATAACAAGCTTACCTAATTAAACTTGGCTTATGGCCTGTCAGACATATTTTAAACCTAAGCATAGCTTCGTACTAAAACTTGGTATGGTCTGGAACTTGCTAAAAAAACATGCATTTTTAAAACTTCAAACAAATTAGAGTTTGTTTAGCTTGTATTCATAAGATCTAGATTTGATTTCAAAATCTAGGTTTTAGTCCAAAATTTAGGTTTTGTCCAAATAATCACATTTTTTTTAAAAAAAAATGCTATTTTGGATACAAAATCTCAATTTGAAACATGAATTTTGAAAAAAAGTTATTTTCTTATCAAATCATACCATCTCTTCTAATAAATTTTCTCTTTTATCTTTCCAACATATTTTTTTCTTCAAATTGCGTAAAGCCAATAATTTCCCAAACACAATCTTTTAAAATCTAGGTTTTAAAGAATAGATTTTAGGAGAATAGCTTTTACGGATTCCTTTTCAAAACTTAGGTTTTGAAAAAAAAATGTGAGTATTTGGATAAACCTAGATTTTAAAAAACATAAATTTTGCCATAAAACCCAGATTTCGAAGCGCCAAACGAGCCTTAAACAAACAAAATAGACCATAATTACATGTCAACCCACAATTATAATAACTCAATTCAAATTATCTAAAATACATTATAAAATATTATATAAGCTAATCAAATCATAAAATTATACATAATTTTCTTGTGAAATTATAAATCTATAACCGGAGGCCTGTTAGACGTGCTTATTAGGTTTCTTAATGAGCCTTGGTCTGGCTTTTTATGAAATATGCCTTTTAAAAGGGCATATTCTTCTTTTATTCCCCTGAATAAGTCACGTCAAATGCAGCTGTTTCCCCCTTTAACAGAGAGATGAGATTCCTCCATTTTTAATATTTCATAAGAAAATTGAACCAGTAAATATTTTATGGTGCTATATGTACCTCATTTTTTTATCAACTTGTATCTCAAAAATTTAAATAACATATTGAATGCATCTTTACCCATAAAAATGAAAAAAAAAGGCAAATATAAGTCTAAGTGTCTTTTTCAAACGTTTGAAGTTTAGTTTCCAATTGCATAAAAAATGTCGTGCCCAAACCAACAAGACGCTTCCCTCAAATCTTCATAATGTTGTATTTTTCTTAATTTCACATTTTCGCATTTATTATTTTTATACTAATTATTTAAGAAGTATATACTAGTTGGGAGCATGTGATATTTTCCAGGGGTAAATAATAAATTTGATTTCGAAGTTTTTTTGTTACATGCAATAATTAGTAGCGTTAACTTTTGATTGACCCTATTTTTTTAGAAGTTTTAAAAATGGTACAACGTCACTTATATAGAAACGTTTTTATACTGCTAATCAACCAATTCTAAGCATTAAAAAGACAATTTTACTATGAGTTTGTTTGAATGGGCAATTAGTATCTTAAACTTCCAACTAGCATAATGTCTCTTTGCCAGGAAAAAGAATCCAACAAAAGTGATAACATGTTGGTTAATCATTTTTATAATAAAAGTTTTAAACAAATTTGCCCTTGAACGATTTTCTTTATCGACAAAAAGGTGCGTTTAATATACTTTATAATATGTAGACAAAGCTATACATTCAACGTAGACTACCCCCCCCCCCAAAATCTCGCCATTACGTCTGGAATGAAGAATTGGATGGAAAAAGTAATAATTTAACTTCAAAATAACTTCTATAATTCAAAGTTCCCCAATAGGAATGCTCAACAATTTTGACAATCAAACTTAAACGAAATCATGTCATTTATACTAAGGTTAATGAACCCGGACTGGACCTACCGGGTCAAGTTGGAAACTGACAACTCAACCTTGATATCAGTCCGGGTTGTGTTGTGACCCTGAGTTAAGTCAATCTAATGCAATTAGGACTGACTCGGGGTAACCTGTGGATGGGTTGGCCAGGTTAATTTTTTTCTTATTATTTTTTTAAAAAACCAAAATGAAGTTTTTTTTTTGAAAATTTGAAAGGTAAAAAAATAAAAACATATAATCACTTTCCCACACAGACTCATCATCGCATTTGTATCTACTCATTTTCTTTTAAATTATTTTTTAAGAAACGGATGAATTTTTTTAAAATTTCAAATTTGAAAGTTAAAAAATAAAAAAAACCCATTGCAATACATATTTTGATATTTTATCAAGATGAATTTTTTGAAATTGTAAATAATGTTAGATAATACATAAATTATATACATGATTGGTTTGATAATTATTTCTTTGTTGGTAATGAAATTTACTACTTAGTTTTTAGAATTTTTATTTTAAATATTTTGATTGTGGTAATGTGTAATAAGATTTATTTCTTAATTTTCTATTCCTTATCGGTGTACCTCTGTTTAACTCTGATCTAATCGACTGACATTTAACCTACTGTCTTATACAATTCAGTCACCAATCCAATTTCTACACCTTGATTTATATAACATCTGTGTGCGTGTGTAGGGTACATACACATTATTGAAGCGAGAGTATAAAGTAAGTTGTGTTAGTTATAGGAAACTTACTATAATTTTATAAAGGCTTTGATCATTTCCTGAATGGTCACCAACACTAATAAAGTAAGTTAACGTGATTGTTGGACCTTCAAAATAAGTTGAGACAAAACTAATCTTATATATTTACATAAAACTTTATAGAATTATTTAAAATAAGTTAATTCAAAATCTTAATTAAATATATAACATGAAGTTTTTCGGAGGAGCACGAATATCTAAATCGTTTGGTTGCAGTTTTCTTTGTGGTCTCGATCACTTGCTGTCCATCGCATCCTCATCTTTCACCGCTCAACCTTATCTCTCTCTTCAGCTTCACCGTTCACTCACATCCCTCCCATCCTTCGTCCCTCACCGTCGATGTCATCCAAATACAAGCTTATACCTTGATGAGATTGTTAGAAAGAGCATCCACAAACCTCATGATCGGAATTGAGAACGGGTGGTTCAAACACGCAATTTATCAGATACCAGATCGTGCAAATTGCAAGTGGAGCCTTCCCCCATTGGGTACATACGAGTTGATGGATGGATCCGTGAATCATCAACAACATGCAGTGTGTGGAGGGGTGTTACGTGATGCACAGGGCAATTAGAAAGGAGGTTTCCAAGCAAGCCTGGGCTTTGCATCACCTACGGAAGTAGAGCTGCATGCTATAAAGGAGGGACTGATAATATGTCAGGATAAAGGAATGGATAAGGTAAAGCTTTATACTGACTCAATTGAACATATACAGCTCATATTCTCTGATTCTGGGGTGGTACACCCTCTTAGTCAGGTCATTAAGGATATACACTCTTTGATTTTAAGGAGATGAGATCTAGAGATTATACACTGCCATAGCGAAGCACTTGTATGTACCGATCATCTCGTCAAAAATGGGCATAGAACTATGCCAGTGTATTTGTATCTTCATGAGCCGCCTAGAAATTGTGTGGCTTTTATCATTCAGGACATGGGATTGTGTGTGGGGAATACTTTCCCTCATCTTGCAGCTACGTAATTGTTTGTAGAACTCAAGCTTTGCTTGACTTGCTATTAAAAAAAAAGACGAAGTCACTGTTCTGAAAGTTCCTAAAAAGGAAAAAAAAAAAGGAAGCTTCGTGCACGAAGAAAACTCTAAGATGGATTGAACGATGATGCCAACAGAGAGAAGTTGGACAGAGAGATATGAAGATGAGGTGGGCAGAAGGTGCGCCCCACGAAAGCTTGATATTTTTGCTCTGTTTAAAAGCTTTAAACGTATTTTTTTAGAATTTGAGATAAATCTCACATCCATGAATTAATTAAAGAATGTGATATATTGTTACACCTTTACGATATTAGCTCAGTTGTTTAGGATGAAAATTCAATTATATATCCGGAATGCTCGTTGCATAATGTAAAAATTCAATTGCAAATAATGCGAAAGTCCAGTTACATAACGTAAAACGTCAATTATATAATTTAAAATGTCTCATTCTACAATTAGTTTTTTTTATGGGGATTTATTCCCTGTTCTCCCTTTTTTTACCTAAATAAATATTTTTTCCAAACAACCGATCCCATTTCTCACTGAAAAAGACTAATACATAAATTAAATAAATTTATAAAATGTATTATGCTTTAGAGTCGTGACGGTGACGTGATTCCGTCCTGCTTTGAGCAAATAGTGGCCGTAGATCTTCACAATCTATTTAATTGGAGAAAACAAACAATTTACTTATTTAGGAATACCGTTTCCCCAATAGTATACGTAAATTGAGATAAAATTATCTCAAAATTTGTAAAAATTATTTTAAAATCTATAAAAACTATCTTGAAATCTGCAAAATACCTTAGAATCTGTAAACTCCTTTATCCCAACAGAATTTTCAAACACACCCAATATGTGCACGTTAGTTTGTGGAGTACACAGCGATATTAATATTTAATATAATATTTGAAAGAAAGATACTAATATAATTATGTAAAAATCTATTCTTCTTCTTTTTTATAAAAAAAACTCTTATTTTCACATACATGAATCATGAACTCCCTTTATCATTTATCAATAATTAAATATGCGTTTTTAAATTAAATTAAAATAAAATGCTTTAAAAAAAGATAAATGTTGCCTAGAATTACTTTTCTATATCAATAAATAGCTCTTGTAGGAAATTGTATTCTTAAACTCTTTCTCCATTAATTTTTCTTTAAATTAGGCTCAAATCATTCATAGGATGAAACGATATGCTCCAATACAAGAAAACTAGCTAGTAAAAAGCCTGATGGCAAAAAAAAAAAGCTAGTAAAAAGCCTTACATATATATATATATATAAATATTTTGCAAACGTCCTTATATATCCTTTGTTAGTTCTTTTGATCTATTCATATTTTTGTTATACTAAATATAGTGGGCGTGCTTGTAGGAGCGTTTAGAAAAGTCAAACACACGTTCAACAATATTTTTTTGTAAAACGAGATAAACTCCTTCATATATTTACCTTAGTTTACGTAAAAGTACTTCTCTACCGTATTTCTAAACATGCACTGTAATGCACAAGCTTTTGCTTTTATATCTTATTTAGAACATATCATGTAATGTTTTAAATACTATTATTCTCATTTCTATATTCATTTATCATCCTTCAAATTTATCAAACATACCTTATAAATACTAGTGAAGAAATTCAATTTTTTTCTACTCCCGAAGGAAGTGTGAATTTTCAAAGAGGATATTTAAATAAGATAAAACAAATAAAGTAAAATGTTCGGCTAACAATTGTGTGAGGTCAAAAAAGGCATACACTTGTAAGACTTAAATGTAATAAGCTTTTCTTTTTCAAGCCAAAAAAAATGTAAGGTTTTTATTTTCAATAGATTTTATTTTGGATCATATCAATTAATGATGAGAATATACCATTTATCCCACAACAATTGATTTTTTAAAAAAATCAATCAAGGGTTGAGGTGCGTCCCCCGGGAAAGTTTCCACCTAAGAGTGCTTAGCACGATTCGCTCGCCGTTATTAGGGGAATTCTTATTAGTTTCTTTTCCTTCGCTTATTAATATGTTTAAACTCAGCAGACAACCCTGCTTGACCCGGGGTCGTGTACCCTGTTAGGGTTCAATTTTACTTGAAAGTTTTAGAAGGTAGCAAATTTACCTCCAAATTAACAACTCAAATGGCTAACTTTTAGTTGACTCAAATTTTGCTTGGTGGTTATGCCCTTTGTCTTTCGTTGCTTCTCTTCCTCTGTTCCCTCTTTAATGGAAGAGCTACATGGGCAAATTTCTCCGTTCGCTCCTAAATAAAGTAGAATTATTATAAATTTATTATATATATAATGTATACATGAATAAGGTGCAAATTTACTCTGTAAGTTTTCACTTGGAAGCGCTATTTGTAGAAATGTTGCTCCCATCGTTATTATCCACACTATGTTTCACCGTTAGTTGATCAAATATGCTAAGTTGTAAGTTGACAAGTCAACACATCATTTATGTCATTTATCTTTAAGGTTAATATGTAAATTTGTCTAGAAGTTTTCACTTATAAGCATTTGATATCCGCAATTTTTTGTTTCAATATTGGATAGAAGTTTCCAGATCGCAATAGTGTCTATCTAGAGAGTTATGTTTAAACCTTAGTGGATAATGGGAAATTTAAAAGCATGTCTCAAATAGAAGAATTAATGAATAAAAGATTCCAAAAGATTCATAGAATTACTATAAGGTTTCAGTAGTAGCTGTTGAGGTTGTCATTAACAACCTCATCAGCCTTCATTAACAATCTCATCATCTATTCTTGAAACCTTATGGTAATTTTGTGAATCTTTAAAACATTTTGTTCATTAATTCTTCTATTTAGGATTTGAATGTAAATTTTCTAAAAATAAATATACAATGCTTGCACAGTTAACAGTGATGACATATAGATTTGTCAATTTAACGTACTATTGATCAATTAATAGTTAAATTTAATTTGTATAACGGTTGTGCAACATTGCGATGATTTGGCTGGAAGCTTCCAGAGAAATATTGAATCCAAAAATTCGGAATAAATTTATATATTAATCATAGTATATATGCATATAATTATTTTTTATTTAATTCTTATGTCATCCACCGTAAGTTGAAATACCGAAGCTGAAACCTAAACATCTTGAATTTGCAATTTCACTTGGGTAAAAACATTGGCTTTCATCTTCAATATATAAATTCTTGCATCTTCACGTTCTTGTTCAAAGTTGGAAGATTACGAGGAAATTTCTTTCTTCTCATGGCGAAACCAACATCTATGACAGTTCTTGAAGTCAGCGCGGTGGAACCGCTGCCGGAAACAACCACGTCGACCACCGCACCTGAAACCTCCTTACCACTCAGCTTCTTCGACCTACTGTGGCTGAGATTCCCGCCCGTCATCCGTCTTTTCTTCTACGAATTCCCCCATCCACCTTCCTCCTTCATCCATTCGCTTCTTCCAAAACTCAAACAATCCCTCTCTCTCACTCTCCACCACTTTCTTCCTCTCGCCGGCAATATCGTATGGCCACCTCACTCCCCAAAACCCTTCATCCGTTACGTCTCAGGCGACGGCGTCTCCCTCACCATTGCTGGATCCGACGCCGATTTCCACCGTCTATCTGGTTCCAACTTCTCTGAAGCCGAGGAAAGCCGCCTGTTGGTGCCCCACTTGACCACTTCCGATGAGAAAGCTTCTATCATGAGTCTGCAAATCACTCTGTTCCCCAACTCTGGCTTCTCTGTTGGAATTTCCACCCACCACGCAACCATGGATGGAAAATCCTTATCTTTATTTAGGAAAGCATGGGCTTATCTCTGCTCTAATAATCTCGGAGAATCATTATCATCATCGGATTCATCTTTACCGGAGAATCTAAGGCCATCTTTTGACAGGTCAGTGATCACGGATCCTTCAGGGAATATTTCTCAGACATTCGTGAATTTCTGGTTAAATGAAGGTGGTAGACCAAATAACAGAAGCTTGAAGTTATGGGACCTGAACAAGGCAAATCAAGGAAAGCTCATAAGGGGGGCATTTGAATTGCTTCCCTCGAATATTCAAACTCTTAGGAAATCTGCAGAGTCCAAACTGAACAATAAGAAGAAGCTTCATCTCTCAACCTTTTCAGTAACGTGTGCCTATTTGTTAAACTGCTTGATCAAAGCAGAACAGACAAAACAAGATAAAGTGTTGTTCATAATCAGTGCGGATTGTAGGTCTCGTTTGGATCCTCCAATTCCATCTGCATATTTTGGAAACTGTATTGGTGCGGCTAAGACGACTCCGATCCAAACGAAGAACTTGCTTGGGGATGATGGGTTCATGGTTGCCCTTGAGGCAATAAGTGAAGCTTTGAAGAGATTTCAAGATGAAGCGATATTAAGTGTAGCAGAAAAATGGATATCTGATATGGAAACTTTTGGAATGACTGATACTTACAGGATATTTTCAATCGCAGGATCGCCAAGATTTGAAGTTTATGGTCATGATTTTGGATGTGGAAGGCCTAAGAAAGTGGAGGTAGTTTCCATAGACAAGACTGGAGCTTTCTCTCTTTCGGAAAGTAGGAATGGGATGGAGGTATTGAGATTGGGTTGGTGTTGAACAGAACTGAAATGGATGCTTTTTCTGCTGTTTTTCTCAAAGATCTCCCTTCGTCATGATTACCATCATCATTATGCTCTTAAAAGCTTTGGTTTGAATCAGTTCTTATAATTACTTTCCGTTTTGAATTGGCTCGGACATGTAGAAATAACACCGTTGAAAGCGCCCATTAGAAAGGTAGCTTAGAGAGTATATAAAGTCTTTTGAGAGAAGAGGTACATGAAGATGTTTCATTGAATGAAACATTTTGAGTGTAACAACTAAGTGTGATCTATCTACAGTTGATCCACCTAGCTGACTAAATCTTGTTGTTTCCAGGCATATATTGCGCTTTCTGTGCTAGAAAAAACTTGCAAATTTGCTTGTTTAGCTGAATGTTTCTGATTCGACAGCTTATTCTATCTATCTGCAATCCTGTTTTTGTCTTTTTTTGAGAATAAAATTTCATTGGAAAATCAATTAATTGCACACGACTCAACCACGACACTGTTCGATATGCTTGCACAACACTGGGGTACTTATTAGAGTCGGTTTTACGAATTAATGATTTTTGTTTCGTTGTAATTATTTTTCAATTTATTTTATTGATTTCCCCCCTATTTTAGATAATTTGTGGTTTTTCTGGCTTTTGTAATGACAATTGCACATGAATGAATGCAAAAATTGTGCAAACTCTAACAACTATCTTGTTAATGATATTAAATTATTAGAAAACAGGATGAATTTTAACAGATTCCCACGCTATGCATTATATGTTTATTTGATTATTATATTATGATCTGTTTTATTTGTTTTAGTCTCTTTCTGACTATATTCAACTTATTTTTGTTATATGAAAAATAAAATTACTTCTTAGTTCTTATTCATCATCATTAGCAGTAACGTACTGCTCCCTCCGTTCCTTGTTATAAAGAAAATTACCACACAATATGTTTCTTTAAGAAACATTAAATGTTTGTCTAAATTTTTTGTCAGTTCTTACTCATTTTAATTCTAAAGCATTCACACCACTACAGAATATAGTTTTTACTACTGAAATTCACGTCCATTTTTAAAAAAGAGAGTAAAAAATAAAAGCAGTGGCATTTTTGAAATTATAAGAACGGAGATGGGCCTTTATGCGCCTATATTCAATATAGGGCGCATAAAGGCTGACTTTTGGCGCCCTATAATGAATATAGGGCACCAAAAGGCACCCTTTGGAGCCCTATATCCAATATAAGGAGCCTATAATACTTATTCTCCTGCTCCTTCCTCTCATTTTCCGTCCCCACAAACCCTTAGCGAACCCACGGCCCCCTTGTCCTCCCAAACCACTAGACCCCTTCGCACGACCAGTCCCTACAGCAACCCCACGCCGTCGCCGTCTCTCCATCGCCACATTGTTCGAGGAAGCTTCGCACGACCAGTCCCCACATCGACCCCATGCTGTCACCATCTCTCCGCCGCCGTCATTGCTCGAGGAAGCTTCGCACGAGGAAGCTCCAGCCTTAAAGTCGATCTTCTCGAGTTCTCTGCTTTCTTCCTCACACGTAAGAAAATTTATTCTTTGGATTTTAGTCGTCAAGTGGCAGGGATGGAGTGGAATGGTCTAAAAATAAGCCGTTTTGCAGTATTAGTGTAAAACCAGTATTTTTTAGTGGGTATTAAGCATATAAAATTAAGAATTATTGCTTGAGGATTGCGAGAAAGTCAATTGTTTTGTTTCTTACTTCCTTTAACACTTGAGAGATGACAGAATAATCAAAAAGATGAGCTTAATGATAGCGTATACAAAGGTTGTCTTTCTTGGGCGCTTTCTCACATTCAAAATTTCAAAGGATACACAGACACAGTACTAGCGTAACTAGTTTTGATTTTTCGGCCTTTTCCAGATTCTAATACAAGTTACTTGTAGAATAACGCGTTGGTCCATAATTTCATTCCTTTATAGGGTAGTTAACAACTATTTGTCAAATTAGTCAATGCAATGAATGCTTAAATGTGACTCATTTTATTTTTACTCTCATCAAAGCTCATTTAATATTGGTAAAGTTGAAAAAATTTCATTTTAATGCAACTTTAATGAAATAAACACAATTTTTTGTTTTTAATTTATTAGTTAAATTGTTCCATATCATGGACCTAGGGAGAAAATTAAATTAAAATGAAATTGCTATTTGCATAGAGAATTTAATGATGTGTCATAAGTATTATAAAAAAATTATTTCCACAGCAATAGCAACGGAAGAGTATTTAGAACAAAATGTTATCACATTATGGTATAGATTATGTAATTATTTTTGTTACTTTTATGTATAGTATGTGATATATTAGCGTGGAAGTTATTTTTCTATTATAATTTACAAGCTATTCTTCTATTATAAGGGACAGTGTAAGGAAGGACACCTACCGTAGGGGTGATAAAGCGGACTGTAGGGCAGGGCCTATGCCTCTGCCTTTGCGAATCTTTAAAGTTCTTTACGTTTCTGAAAATATTTTGTGACCCATACTTTATATGTATTTAATGTCTTTTTAAATTTGAATGTTGTTTACAATGGTTTAGGCTTTAATAAATGGATCGTACTTGTATGAATGCGTTAAGAACTAGTGATGAATATAAGAATGGTGTGGAAGAGTTTATTGAATTTGCTAAAAGAAATGCGACTAGCAAAAATGAGATGTATTTTTGTTCCTGTGTCGAGTGTATAAATGGGATTAGGCAAAATATTGATGATATAAGGGATCACCTAATTTGTGAGGGAATAAATCTCCAGTACACAAAGTGGATATGGCATAGGAAAAACTAAATGCATATACAGCACACGAAAGAGATTCTATGGATGCAATAGATGAAGATAGAATGGAAAGAATGATTCACGATGTTGAGATAGAATCTTTTGTCCAATCGCCTGTATATGAAAGTATGCGGAGCGATGCAAAGACACCGTTGTACCCTAGGAGTAAGCATACACGCTTGACGGGTACATTGCATTTGATGAACTTGAAGGCATCTTGTAGGTGGACAGACAATAGTTTCACGTTGTTGCGCAGTTGTTAGATGATATGCTTCTAGAGAACAATGTACTTCCAAATCGTATGTATGAAGCCAAGAAAATCTTATCTACGATGGGCATGTAGTATAAGAAGATACATGCTTGTCCTAATGACTGTATACTATACAGAAATAGGTATGAAAATCTTAATGAGTGTCTAAAATGTAAAACTGCATGATACAAAGTGAGGAAAGGTAGTGATAGTGGTGATAAACTAGCTAAAAGGCAACCTTTGAAGGTACTGTGATATCTTCCAATAGTACTACGGTTTAAGCATTTGTTTGCCAATGCAACAAAATCATAGAAGTTGAGATGGCATTGTGATGAGAGAATATCTGATGGAAGGTATCTTTGACACCCGGCTGAATCTCCATAGTGGAAGAAAATTGATGAAATGTTTCCACAATTCGGTAGTGAGCCAAGAAACATTCAGCTCGGGCTTTGTACAGATGGGATCAATCCGTATGGGACACTTAGTAATACACATAGTGCGTGGTCGATACTCATGGTGATATACAACTTGCCTCTTTGGTTGTGCATGAAATGTAATCATATGATGCTTACTATGATGATTTCTGGACCGAAATAGCCAGGGAATGATATCGATATTTACTTGACACCTTTGATTGAAGACTTAAAGAAGCTATGGGAGGAAGGCGTTGATGTGTTTGATGCATACAGGCATGTATCATTTAAGCTACATGCGATGATCTTCACAACGATACATAACTTTCCTGTGTACGGTAACTTGTCAGGATACAGTGTCAAGGGGCATAAAGCATGTCCAATATGTGAAGCAGACACACACTTCTATCAACTTAAGCATGGGAGCAAAACTGTCTACCTTGGTCATAGGAGGTTTCTTCATCAGAATGGAATGGCTCCAAACGCATTAACCGGAGAGGAAGTGTATAGCCGGATAGAGCATGTCAACGTTATCTTTTGTAAGAATCAGAGAAGTTCCAGTGAGAAGAGCATATGGAAGAAGCGGTCAATCTTTTTTTATCTTCCATATTGGCGTACTCTTGATGTGAGGCACAGTATCGATGTAATGCATATGAAGAAGAACGTTTGTGATAGTCTTGTCGGGATGCTATTGCACATATCGGGAAAGACTAAGGATAGAATCAGTACGAGACTAGACTTGGTTGAAACGGGAATAAGAGAACGGTTATATCCAAAGCCAAGTGATGATGGTAAAAAGGAGTACATGGAGCCAGCAGCGCATACACTATCAAAAGCCAAGAAAAATTTTTTTGTGAGTGTTTGCATACCATTAAGGTGCCACAAGGATATTCTTCAAATGTGAAAAGGCTTGTTTCATTAGACGATTTGAAGCTCGTGGGATTGAAGTCTCACGATTCTCATGTATTGATGCAGCAATTATTACCAGTGGCTATTAAAGGCATTATGAAGGATGACGTTCGAGCCACCATAACTAGGCTTTGTGTTTTTTTTAATGCTATATTAGCAAAGAGATAGAAGTTGAAAAGTTGGACAAATTAAAAAAATGAAGGTTACATTATTCTCTCCCAACTAGATATGCATTTTCCCCCAGCATTTTTTTCGATATAATGGTCCATCTGGTTGCTCATTTAGTAAGAGAAATAAGGTTGTGCGATCCGGTTTACCTAAGATGGATGTACCCTTTTGAGCGTATCATGAAGGTTTTAAAAGGTTATTTAAAAAATCCTTATCGACCTGAAGCATCCATTGTGGAAAGATATGTAGTGGAAGAGGCTATGGACTTTTGCAATGATGATCTATTGCGGTGAATGTACAATCACAGCATGAAGAAGGCGCAAGCAAGGGAACACGAGGTTTAAAAGTGAAGAGTATGCATCGTGAAGAAATGTTACAAGCACACATATATATCTTGAATAATATGGAAGAAATTCAACCTTATTTCCATGAACATAAATAGGTGTTAAAGATTCCTAGAAAGAATGACATGCAAATAGCGAATGAACAGAATAAGACATTTATATGATGGTTGAAGGAAAGGGTTTCTCATGACATCGATGCTTCTGAGATAACCAAATGGTTAGCATGAGGGCCTACATTTGAGGTGGTCACCTGGAGCGGTTATGACATAAATGGGTATTCATTCTACACAAAGATTCAAGACGAAAAAAGTACATTGCAAAATAGTGGGGTGATGGTTGTAGTTGAAGCCATGCATTTTTCGAGTTCGAAAGACAAGAACCATGTACTAGCATCTATGGCTTACTATGAGTTATTAAAGAAATTTGGGAGATGACATACAACAAGTTCAAATTTTCGTTATTCAAATGTATGTGGGTTAACAATAATGCCGTTGTGGTCGACCAACATTTTGGATTTACCTCAGTTGATCTTGAAAGAGTTGATTATAGAGATGGGCCATTCATTTTAACAAGTCATCAGACAAGTGTTTTATGTTACAGACCAAGCAAATAAAAAAAATGTCGATTGTCCTTCAAAGTAAAAAACAAAAGGATGGTGATCCAACCTTTAACTTGGATGATACACCCCCTTTTACTATAAATCCGCTTAGACCATGTGAAGCGGAATTAGTAGATGATGATCACTATGCTATAAGATAAGATCACTGTGAAGGAATATGGGAAAATACATAAAGTAAGGAGTTAATTATGATATAAGTTATAGTATTGTGTTATATGTTTATACCATAGTTTACCTTATCCATGCTGATTACAATTTATTTATATCTGACATTGATTTCTTAACAGAAATATGGTGAATTCTGATGAGTCACATAGTGATGGACATGTAGATGAAAACCCAATGGTGGTGCCAGAGCCGACTATGAAAAAGGTTAGTGGAGGTACAACTATGGCCTCCTTAACTGCACTTTGTTGCCAACGACGTGAGAAGGTGGATGTAGAATTCGTTGCTAATATGAATCCTATTGGTGATGATCAAGATCGATTTATCAGCTATTGAGGGTATTTGGCATGGAGCAGAGTTAGCATATGTACCCTGGATGGTGATCTGTTCCACAAGAAACATGGGATATGATATGGTAAGAAATTTTGGTATGTAACTTTCAACACCACTTCATTTTTATCTTTATTTCGATTGGTTCAAATTTCATGATAACATTTTGTACTTTGCAGCAAACCTATGATGTTCCAGACAATAAGAAAATGAAGAAGCACTGGATGGGGTTTGTTCGCATACGATGGAAAGACTTTAAGAACAAGCTATCATGATATTATGTTCGGGGGTCAAAGAAAGATGAAGATCCATGTCAGAAATATCTGTTTCTGTCCCCTGAAGACTGAATGCTATTTGTGGTATCACAGAAAGACCCATAATTTTAGGGAACATACTTCAATTATCTACATTTTGTTGCTATCACTGACTCAGATTTCCCTCTTATGCCTTAATAGGAATTAAGTTAAGCCAACAAACAAAAGGGTGCTGCAAATATCTATCCACATTATTTGTCTCGTAGCGGATACAGAAAGCTTCAACAAAAGATGATGGAGGAGGAGCAACAAAGATTACAGGGGGCATCCGCCTCAGATCTCGCCATTGTCATTCAGGCCCATGCTCCTCCTCCACGTCACAAAAAATGGAAAGCAGCGAGGATGAAAGGTGGCAAGTACAAAAATATAGCAGTTGCTGAGGTGGCTGAAGGATTGTAAGTGCTGACATATAATAATCACATGCGATTGTTTGTCTTGGGTTTATTGGTACCTCACTTATGACGTATTATATGATGCAAGATGACCTTACATAGCAGAGCAGCCAAGGGACTTTCACTCAAAGTGGGAGGATGGACATCTTAGCGACGACAATTGGAAAGCCAGACAACTCAAGCCAAGTTCGATGGGAGTCGAGGGGAACAGGCCTAGGAAAATATTTTGGACGACCATCTCAACAGTCTACTAAAGCTTAGATTCAATCTAGAGTAGCTGAGATGCATCAATCACTCCAAGCTAAGTTTGATGCTTAACTTCGCAGCTCAATCCAAAGCCAGATACAAAACCAGATGATAAACAATCTGCGTGAGGAGATGAAAGTTGAGATGATAGCTGAGTTGGGAGCTGAGATGAGAGCAGCTCTTTAGGGAAGCTAATTGATGAACTGAAGAATATCGATTTCCCTGTATTTCCCAGTAGCAAAGATAGCAATAATCTGCTTGAGATTATAGTACTGGGTGACCCTTCTCCTAATTCCCCCGCAGAAGAAGTTCGAGAGCATTGTATTCTCTACCTGGATGAGCCAATACGTGCCGTTGCCCATGCTTATTTCTACAAGCAAGCTACTACGCACCATTCTATGCCAATTCCAGATAGCTTGTCTCGCGTCTCGGTGACACGTATTAAAGATGGTGAGGAAGCCTCCAATGTCCCAATCCCTGATCGAGAGGTGCTCTATTTAAGCCAATCCAAGGGTTGCTTCATTCTTTGGCCGAAAAATCTCATTTCTATACCTACAACACCTCATGAGGTAATAGCCATCTTATGATCTTACTTAATTTTTTTCGGCATTATATTTATAATTTGTATTCTCTACTTTACTAGGACCTAGAAGAAGCTGCAAAATTTTCATCCTTGTTATGGCTGCGATAGCTATGAGAAAAATTTACACCCAATGACCATGCAGATGTTTGATGGGATTGTTGGTCGTGGTCTAACGTATGAGTTCATTATTGACAAGGATGATGTGAAACAATTCCTATCACTGGATGACCTCGATATAGCATGGCTTCAGTTTGCAATGTTGTAAGTTTTTCATATTCCTATATTCATTTGATGATGTCATTTTTTAGGTTTTATATAATTCACTATTTCCTTTATTATTTAACTCTTTAATAGAACATTCCACAACATATGCGTCGACATTTCTAGAGATAATTTATATGGACTTATATGTCTTGCGAATACAACAAGGAGTTATAATTCTTTAGAACACAGAGTGCATTATGTTGGGAACACAATAAGAGCATACATCAATCCAAAGCCGTGTTACCTAGCGCCAATAATTGAAAGGTATGAAATTATAGTTATCCCTTTAACACATTTAGCCGAATTGGTAATAATTAACTTGTTTTGCTAAAATCATCTTCATTTATATGTGTTATTGTAGTCATTATTGGAGTCTTTGTGTTGTCTGCCCCCTCGTGAATATTGTGTATTGGTTTGATTCGTTGTCTGGCAAAAAGGCAGGGGCGAGCATAAATACGTATTTGATACGTAAGTTTTTCCATTTGTAAATTATTGCTTTTAATGATGTTTAAATATGTTTTTTTATATGTAACTGTCAATTCAATTGTAGCACACGCAAGACATACCGAATTATGGGCGATAAACGTGAAGTTAGAAATAAAACCACACAGTGGTCTTATCCAAATGTAAGTACTTTGACTTTAAGTTCTTTCATTGAAAGTCATTTTATCCCTTTATATGTTTTAACAATATGTTTTTATCTTTAGTGCCCTCGACAATCAGGCAATACTGAGTGCGAGTATTATGTCATCAATTACATGTATAGTATCATTCAGAGTGGATTGACTAGATATTTAGAAGAGGTAATACGTAATCTATCAAATATTGATTAGTTAATCATTTGGTTTGATGAATTTGAATTGGTCTAATAATTATTTTTACATTTGTAAATTTTTTATAATGACGATGCTTACGTGGCTGATGACATTGATTTGATTAGAGATTTGTTGGCCAAACATCTTGATTTGTAAATAATGCTTATTTCTTCAAGGCGAATATATGTAGTTTCTAACTCTTCATGTCGACTTGTATAGGGTTAATTAGATTGATGAATTGTGTTACTCTGCCACAAATGTACAATGATCTTTGCTAAGTAAATGAGATAATGACTTTTATGTTTCGCTGCCACAAGGACTTGGCTTAGGTAGATATATACGTCTAACTCTTGATGAGCCATAATGACTTTTGTTTTTAACTCTGATTTGTTTATTATGTCTAGACTTGATCTGGTGTACAAAATGAAATTACCTACTACAAACTGAATCAAATATAGTAAATGGGTTAAATAAAATTAAACAGAACGTTTTTTTAAAAAAAATATACATAGGGCACCCTATATTGCTATATAGGACGCCGTAGGGTAAGACTTACGGCCCCTCACATGATATAGGGCATAGTAGGCCCTAACTTTCTACTACCGTCACATACATGCCCCCTTAGAAAGGGCGTCAATTGGGTTAAAAATAGGGCGTAAAAAGTAACTTTTATAGTAGTGTTACTATCACATCCTAAAGATTGATTTCATTATTATCTCTCTTATTTCCTTCTCCTCATAAATAAAAGTATTTTTATATAATATTTTTAATCGCCTTACTTCGGTTAAATGTTAGTTATATAAAAAATAATTAAGGGAGGAGTGTTTTTGACCCTTGCTTTTCCAATTGAGACATCATGATTGATTAAGAACAATTAATCCTCTGATTTATGTAATCATTGATTGTGAAAAACTTCAAAGAGATTCAACATTTTATCCTCCCTCTATAAATTTTTAGTTTTTATCAATACAGAGTAATATATCACAAGGACCTACTATAATTAAATTTGTTGTAAATTAAAGGTAAATAGAGAAAGAGAAGAGAAACATTGAGAAGAATGAGAAAGTTCGAGAGGAATTCCATTCACTTTTAAATGTGTTGTATGTCATGTACAAAGCCCTATTTATAGGCCTTTAAGTATGACCTCCAAAAGTCATGAGTAATGAATAGTACAATCAATATGGATGAATATACATTGTGGCTCTTTGTACATTGTGACACTTTGTACATTGAATATCTCTTTAGTTTCTCAACAACAATTCATGTATAATATTTATGGATTAGGAAATCAAGAGTCTATGGACATCCACTCTTGTAATGTATTTATAATACTCCCCCTTGGATGTCCATTATGAATGTGCCTCATTAAAAACTTTAACTAGGAAAACCCTGTGGGATAAAATCCAGTTAAAGAAAATAGTACATCATTCATTGATACACTTTCTAGTGTTGCCTCATTAAAAACCTTTCTAGGAAAACGTAGTGGGATAAAACCTAGATAAGGACAAAAGAGTGCAGCGTGTATCAAATCCCCCTCATGATGATATCATTTGAGATCTCTGAGTCTACGAAGACTGATACCATGAACAAGCTTTTGAAAGATTGCACCTAGAAGAGCCTTGGTGAATAAATCTGCAAGATTTTGGCTTGAACTAATTTGTTGAATATCTATTTCACCTTTCTTCACAAGATCATGAGTGAAAAATAATTTAGGGGAAATATGTTTCTTTCTATCCCCTTTGATGTATCCTCCTTTCATTTGAGCTATGCATGTTGTATTATCTTCATATAAAATTGTTGGTATATTTTGTTCTATGAAACCACACATCCTATTGATATGTTGAATTAATGATCTTAGCCAGACACATTCTCGGCTTGCCTCATGTGCTACAATAATTTCTGCATGATTTGCTGATATGGCGGCTAAAGATTGCTTTGTTAAATGCCATGATATAGCTGTACCTCCATATGTAAATAAATATCCAGTCTGAGATATAGCTTTGTGTGGATTTGATAAGAATCCTGCATCTGTATAACTAATCAAATGTGACCCAGATTCATTAGAATCAAATAATCTCATATGTGATGTCCCTCGAAGATATCGGAGTATATGCTTAACTCCATTCCAATGCCTTCTAGTTGCGAAGGAACTAAATCTTGCTAACAAATTAACAGTAAATGCAATATCTGGTCGAGTTGAATTAGCAAGATACATAAATGCACCAATGGCACAAAGACATGGTACTTCAGGACCAAGTAGTTCTTCTTTCTTTCCCTAAGGCCGAAAATGATCTTTTTCTATATCAAGTGATCTTACAACCATTGGTGTACTCAATTGATGTGTTTTATCCATATAAAATTAGTTTAAAATTTTATCAACAAAATTTGATTGATGAAGAAATATGACATTGGTTAAATGCTCAATTTGTAAACCAAAAGTTTTGACTTTCTAAAATCTTTCATTTCGAATTCTTTCTTCAAACAATCAATTGCTTTTTGAAGCTCTTTGGGAGTGCCAATAATGTTTAAATCATCAACATAAACAGCAATTATGACAAACTCTGATTCATCCCTTTTAATAAAAATACAAAGGCATAAGGAATCGTTTTGATATCATTCTTTTATCAACTAGTCACTGAGACGATTATACCACATTCGTCCAGACTGTTTCAACCCATACAGGGACCTTTACATACGTATTGCATAATTTTCACATGAATCATTACAGCCATTTGTCAATTTGAAGCCTTCAGGAATTTTCACTATCCAATGATCCATACAGTTATACTGTAACAACATCCCTTAAATGCATGTCAAGTTTTTGATGCACTGCCAAACTTATTAAAGATCAGAAAGTAGTTGCATGCATTACAGGATAATATGTCTCCTCATAATCTATTCCTGGTTTTTGTGAAAAACCTTGTCCTACGAGTCATGCTTTATATACCTCACAACTTCATTTTTCTCATTTCTTTTCCGTATAAAAACCCATCTATACCCTAGAGGCTTTACTCCTGTAGGTATTTGGACAACGGGTCCAAAAACTTGACTTTTAGATAGTGAATTCAATTCTGATTGAATTGCTTCTTTCCATTTTGGTCAACCTTATCTATGTCAAAATTCTTTGACAGATTTAGGTTTAGGATCCTCATTTAGTATTTCAATAGCAATATTGCATGAAATGTATCATCGACGATGACATCTTTCCGGTTCCATATATTGCCCGTATTGACATAATTTATTGAGATTTCATCATTATTATCAAGTACCTGGACCTCTTTAAAGGTCATTTGATTAGTTATGTCACGGGCCATTATAATGGATTTATCAATGGTAGCATCCTTATGCTGACCATCACTATTATTTGCCCTTTTCCTCTTTCGAGGGTTTTTATCTTTGGAACCAGATGGTCTACCACGCTTTAAATGTGGTTTAGTTTCATTTGCACTAACCACTTATCCTGTTGGGACATTAATTCTAGTAGGAGCATTCTCAGGTGGAATATGAGACTTAGCTATCCTTTTTGCATCAGTAATGCATTTGGTATTTTCATTGCAATATTTTGCAAATGAATTATTTTCTAAAGTTCTTGCTCACATTATTTTGTTTGAGGATCTAAGTGACCAAGTGATAAGGCATTCCATGTAATTTATTTTTCCTTATCTTGAAGTTTATCCATATGCTTATTTTCTCCCCCTAATGGTGGGAATAATGTCTCATCAAAGTGACAATCAGCATACCATGCTATAAATGAATCTCCAGTTAATGGTTCAATATATTTAATTCTTGAACGAGATTTAAAGCCTACATAGATTCCCAATCTTTTTTGAGGTCCCATCTTTATGCGTTGTGGTGGAGTAATCGGAACATACACAGCACAACCAAAAATTTTGAGATGGAAAATATTTGGTTCTTGACCAGAAACCAATTGTAATGGGGATATCTTATGATATCTTGTAGGCCTTATGCGAATAAGTGCTGCTGCATGCAAAATTGCGTATCCCCATGTTGACTGGAGTAAGTTACTTCGCATAAGCATTGGTCTAGCAATTAACTGGAGTCGTTTAATCAATGTTCTGCTAAACCATTTTGAGAATGAACATGACCAATAGAATTTTCTGTCGCTGTCCCAGTTGCCATGCAATAATCATTAAATGCTAGAGATGAAAACTCAGCAGCAATATCAAGATGAATATATTTTATTGCATGGTCAGGAAATTGTGCCCTTAATTGAATTATTTAAGCAAGTAATCTAGGAAATGCTAGATTTCGAGTTAATAGTAAGCACACATGTGACCATCTTGTAGATGCATCTATTAAAACCATAAAGTATCGAAATGGTCCACATGGTGGATGAATAGGCCCACAAATATCACCATGGATACATTCTAGAAATTTAGGTGATTCAATACCAACTTTGATAATTGATGGCCTCATAATCAACTTGCTATGAGAACATGTGGCACAAGTAAAATCTTTAAATTTGAGAATCAATTGATTTTTTAATTGATGACCATGTGAATTCTCAATTATTCTTTTCATCATAGATGATCCAGAATGGCCTAACCGATCATGCTAAACTATAAATATATCTTTATCAACATTTTTTTGGCTGATTATAACATTTATCTCAATTGTACTAATAGTTGTATAGTAAAAACAAGAAGATAGCGTTGATAATTTTTCTAAGATGCATTTCTTTCCTGATGTAATATTTGTAATATACAAATATTCATCATTCCCATAATTAATTGTCTCAATATGATACCCATTTCATCAGATATCTTTAAAGCTTAACATATTTCTTTGAGACTTAGTCGAAAATAATGCATCATTTATAACAAGCTTTGTTCCTTTGGGTAATACAATTGTAGCTCTTCCGGAGCCTTCAATAATTTTTGTATTACCTACTATAGTATTTATATTTGTATCTCTCATTATTAAATGAGAAAATACTTTCCGCTTTTCAATATCGTATGTGTCATAGCACTATCTACTATACATATATCTTCAACCATATGATGGGAATTATCCATATTCTTCATTAAAGAAACAAAAGTACTTTATAAGAAAAGATTGAAAGAAAGAAGATAGACATGAAATATAAATTCCACTTAAAAACTTAAATAATATTAATTATTATTATTAAAGAAATCTTCCACATCCAAATGTGTCATTCCATCAAGACCATTAATGTCTTCTAGTCCATAAAGGCATGTAAGGTCTTCTTTAAGTGCACAGTTTGCCTCTATATCATTATCTTGATGCATCAAATTTGCTTCTACATTATTGTCACTCTTTTTGAGTGATGTTTGATAAAGTTTCACCAAGTGAGCAGATGTACAACATGCTTGTGCCCAATGCCCTTTCATATTTTTTCAGGGGCTTTTGTGATATTGAAATCATTTTTGTGCCCTTTCTCATTATTTCTTTTCTTTATTTGTCATGATTAATGTTACAATCACCTCGATAATGAGAATTTTTGTGCCATCTACCATGACCACGAACACGCTATGCCCTCTACCATAATTATTATGCATTGCTGCATTTATTTCAGGAATTGAAGTCGATCCTGTGGGGTGTATTTTATAATTTTTCATAAGAAACTCATTGTTTTGTTCAGCAACAAGTACGTATGAAATCAATTCAGAATATTTCTTAAAGCCTTTTTCACGATATTGTTACTGTAAAATCATATTGGATGCATGAAAAGTTGAAAATGTTTTCTCAAGAAAGTCCTCTTTGGTGATTTTCTTACCACACAATTTTAATTGAGAACTTATTTTCAAAACTGCAGAGTTATACTCACTTACATTTTTAAAATCCTGAAATCATAAATGCATCCAATCATATCGGGCCTTAGGCAATATCACTGTTTTCAGATGATCAAACATTTCTTTCAAGGCATTCCATAATTCCAGCGGATCTTTTACTGTTGAGTATTCCGCTTTTAACCCTTCGTGAATATGATGATGAAGGAATATCATTGCTTTTGCCTTGTCTTGATTAGACGTAGCATCTTCTAACAAAATAGCATTTCCAAGGCCATTGGCATCTAAATGGATTTCAGCATCCAATATCCATGATAGATAATTTTTTTCTAGATATGTCAAGGGCTTCAAATTCTAACTTGGTAAGATTTGACATTATCCAATCTAAAACAATAATAAGAATTAGAATTAAATCTAGAAAATGAATTTAACAAAAATGAATAATATAGTTTTGCTAATATATGTATATATGAATTCAAACTAAAATGACAATATTCATAATGTATAAAAACTTGTAAAATAGATTAAAATGATAAGTATTATAATAAATCAAATCTTAACTATGAAATCCTTTGTTTAAAACAATCGGTAAAAGAGTTATCATAATTTCATATTGTGGCTCAGATTTTCCCAAATTGATTGAAAAATTATGATAAAAGAAAGTAGAAGAAGTTGCTAAGGTAACTATGAGGTAATCATACTTCGACAAAACTATCTTCCTGATAACGTATTGTAAATTAAAGGTAAATAGAGAAATAGAAGAGAAACTTTGAGAGGAATGAGAAAGTTCGAGAGGAATTCTATTCACTTTTAAATGTGTTGTATGTCATGTACAAAGCCCTATTTATAGGCCTCTAAGTGTGACCTACAAGAGTCATGAGTAATGAAGAGTACAATCAATATGGATGAATATACATTGTGACACTTTGTACATTGAATAACTCTTTAGTTTCTCAACAACAATTCATGTATAATATTTATGAATTAGTAAATCAAGAGTCTATGGACATCCACTATAACAAAATTATGTATTTCAAGTTTATTCCTTGTGGAATATTTCGACCTTTTTGCTTCTGGAAAGCACTAGGATGTCGTTGACTCATCATCTCGTCTAGGGCTGTCGTCCTCTTCCATAAAACTCGTACACCTATCATCATCTTCTGCATACCTAGTCGAGCTACCACCTGTCGTTGGACCATACCTATCGTCGTTGGAGAAAGCAATCGAGTGAGAGGCAAAGAGTCCCAAATCCCTTTCCAATTAATGTGAGCGTCCCAAATCTCTTTCCATCTTCAATTTGGGGTTGGGGAAATAATCAAAATTGGTGCTGCATGTGTTAGATTTCTTTTGTCTGTTAGATTGCTGTGATGCTTAGCGTGTGATGCTTGCCGTTCTTGTGAGAATGGTTAGCGTGTGATACTTGTTGTTCTTGTGTGGTTTAGTGGCTCCAGAACAGAAAAGCAAGGTTCATTTTCATTTCTTCTTTCTTATTCGCCATGCTTATATTGTGAAGATTGGAAAAATACAATTAAAAGTGTTTCTGATTAGGAAAGTGATTCTTGTGGAGTGAGTTGTTAGCTTTACTTGTGTTATATCACTCCTGTCGGCCTCACAATTGTAGTTTATAAGTTGAAAGTAAATCCAATAGGCTAGGTGTACAAAAGTTTAGCCATCCAACCTAAAGGTGGCCCAGATTCATCCGATTATGTAGTATAATGAATTAGATTATAGATAATACTAACGCTGGACTGGGTTCTTAAAAGATAAAGATAATAAAAATAATCCTAAGATGAATCTGAAATAACATGGATATAATATTTTATTGAGATTATTAAATAAATATAGAAAGATAAATGGAAAATCAATTATCAAGTAGATACTATTATAAATTACATGTTGGTGGTTTGATGGAGAAAACAAGGATAAGGCGTTGTTTGAAGATTATCTATACTATTCAGTTTACTAGCTTAATCAATCAAAGCATGCAGTTAATTATCTCTTTTCTAGTAATATTTTATTTGATGAAATTTCTGCCATGAATTAATAGATAGGAGTCAAATTGCCATGAATTTGTATTCCTCTAATGCTTTCTCTTAGCAAGATCAAATATATGATAGCAATAAAAGATTTTAGCATGATGAAATCTGCTCAGCTGAACATGATATTATGCATTATTGGGTTGTGTAAAGGCCACTAATCTGGTTCAACATTGGCTAAAATACACACACACACACCTAGGTGCATGTGATTTTATCCTTAGGTGCATGTGAACATGGTACTGGGAGGGAATTGTGTAGGAGTGTTTGGCTTTATTTCTTCCAAATTAATTTAAGCTCAGATAAAAGGAAAGGGGTACTTGATGCTACCAAAATTTAATTATGCACCGCAAGTGTACTGGTCGTGAAGATAATATATGGTAAATTAAGGTCGATACCACAGAGACTCAATCTAACTTGAAAATAGGCACTAGAAATCTTAATTTCGTTTAAGTTGAGAAAATAAAATAATGATAATTTAAATGAACGAAAATATTAATTCAAATGCACTAGAAAAGATCAATTGACACAAGTGACCTAGAGTGGCTAATCCCTTCTTTAAGTTTTAGATAATGTAATTATCCAAATAAATATATTAAAATTTTAACTTGTTAATCTAGAGTATAAATAGATGTAGTGTATTCCAATCATCTATAGCCCTCTCTCAAATAAAACTATTATTCATAAATAGCGCTTATTCAAAAGGCATTAACTCGAACAATCTCACTCTAATATGATTATATGAGTCCCATAGGTATATTCCTATCCTAAAGGCAAATTAGAAATAAATTTTAATCTCACATTACTCAGTTTAAAGGTCCAATTAAGATCCCCCTTCCGAGGTTAATATAAATTCCCCATATTCATACTTATTGTTGATCAGACACTAAGCAGAGATAATAAGATTTAAACTGAATAAACACAATTAAAATTAAATATAAATAAATGGTTCAAACATGCTCAAATCTTTAAATTAGTTCAAGTTACTCTAGATCTAAAGAGAATTAGCCACACATGATTTTAATCAAACCCATAATAATATTCAAAAAAGGGATAAAGAAGAAGACAGAAGGGAGATACGCCAGTGATGGCGATGAACTCAACGTGCACCTTCAATGATCCCTTCCTTCTCTTGCGTGCACGTTCTTGATGCTCAGCGTGTGTTCCTCTTTTCTTTTACTCTTCTTGCGTCTTCGTTCTTTCTTTCTCCACGTCTGTTGTTTGTTCTCCCCGTCCTTCGATATATGTAGAGAGAGATATATATATATATATATATTAGATTGCCTTCTCTTTTTATTTTCCTAGATTCCATGAATGTGTGCCACGCCATTTTCTTCATTTCTTTTCTTTTCTTTTCTTTTATCCTTTCTTTATTTCTTGATTTGATGAGATATTATATTTGGATTACTCCCTAAAAAATATAACAAGATAATAAAAGGAAGTAAAATAAAATAGCAATAAAGATTAATAAAAGTTTTAAATTATTATTATCTGTTATGATTTAATCATTCCCTAGGATAATGCATATATTTGCTATTTTAAATTCAAAATCTTTTCAAAATAATGAATTCATAAGATAATGCACTATCGGATAGATTTCTCATTTTAAACTCAAAATATTTTAAATTTATATTGATAACTCTCCAAATATATAAAAATATATCTCAAATATACTAAAAATTGGAGAGTTATCAGTACTTACAAATTTTTGCTACACATAAATTTTATTTCAATTTAGTTTTGTCAATTTATAAAGTAGTTCATCAAATATATTACCCTTGTAATTGTTCAATTTGGTCTTTCTCTTACGTCAATGTGAACAAATAAAGTAAGGAAAAAACAAATAACAGTACATCAACCTGAAGATTTTGCTGACCTTAATTGAAGCATGGGTTTTAATTATCAAATAATTATCAATTGATAATGAAGGAACAAGGTTTTGAAATTAAGGTTACTAGATGAATTAGTTAAATCATTCACTAATGTCTTAAGTGTCAAATTTTTATTTGGTTATGTACTTAATTGTTAAGTTTTGGATTGAAAATGAAATGTTAAGTTTTGAATTTGCTAAAAGAAATGCGACTAGCAAAAATGGGATGTATTTTTCTCCCTGTGTCAAGTGTATCAATGGGATTGGTAAAATATTGATGATATAAGGGATCACCTAATTTGTAAGGGAATAAGTCTCCCGTACACAAAGTGGATATAGCATGGGGAAAAACTAAATCCATATGTAGCACACGAAAGAGATTCTGTGGATGCAATACATGAAGATAGAATGGAAAGAATGATTCACGATGTTGAGGTATAATCTTGGATTAGGTAGATATATACGTTTAACTCTTGATAAATTTTGTGTTTCTCCACCACAATGACTTTTATTTTTAAATCTGATATATGTTTATTATGTCTGGACTTGATCTGGTATACAAAATGGAATTACCTACTACAAACTGAATCAAATGTAGTAAAGTGGTTGAATAAAATTGAACATAACTTTTTTTTAAAAAATATTTATATGCACCCTATTTAGTATATAGGACGCCGTAGGCTATACCTACGGGACCCTATATTGAAGTTAGGGCTCCATAGGTCTAGCATAAGGTGCCCTATCTTCAAATATAGGGCGCTGTAGGATACATATAACGCCTTTTATGGTATAGGTCGCCATAGGCCCTAACTTTCTACTCCTATCACATACACACCCTTTGAGAAAGGGCGCCAATTGGGTTAAAAATAGGGAATAAAAAGCACCTTTTGTAGTAGTGTTTGTGAGTCTCTTTGGAGCTCTCATGCTTTTCCTTAGCATTTCTAAACATTGCGTGCACGGGTGCCACTGGTTCCTTTGAAGTTATGCATGATGTTCCTACAAAATTAGATGAAATTCCTCCCTCAGAGGTGTTATCACTGTTGATGCAAGTGGAGCATTCATGCAGAACTTAACAGGATGTGTATATTCGTTGTGGAAAACATACTATCAACCGATAAAAAATGAGTACATGCCTCAGGTGTTTCACAAGAACATACGGGTTTATCAGGTGAAAGATCATAGAAGGTGACATGTATAATGTGAAAGTTCATTTGCATTTGCATACCATGAGAACTTATTTGTACATTGATATAATGGGTATGTCTTATTCTATAATTAATATAGCAATTTGGATTTATCCCCAATTCTCCTTATCCACGACAAAAAATTGACTTTTGTCGCCACTGAAAGACTTTTAGTTGTAACAAGTCCGCCAAATAGTTGTCGTCGTAGTGGTTGTCATTAAAAGTATTGGCGGAAACAAAAAGTTGCCCCCAATAGTTTCACAACTCTTAAAAGTAATATTACTTCGATAGTTGTCACATCATCACTGGTTGACACTACGTCACTACCATTACATGCACACCACATGTCGCCACATCACTTACACCACATGTTATCGCCTCTCACTGCCACGTGTTGCTAGCAGATTGATGAGCCTTGTCGTAGGGCCAATTAAATAAAAATTAAGCTAAATGCAATATAATGGCACTAACCTAGGTCGATCTCTACGTGGAGCATATATTTAATTTCTAAGTAATTTAATGCAAATAAACAATTAACTAAGAATTACTAAATTGATTTTTCTAATTAATTAAATTAAATGAATGCATTTAAATTCGATAAAATGGATGTCCTAGGTGATTGAATCCACTAACCTTCCTCATCCAATTTTAATATTAAGTTCTTTTAACTAAGCATAAGGACTAGCAAGAGTCAATATTCCTAACATTTTAATTTAATCTAAACCTAGATTCAATTAATCAATTAGAAATATCGTAGGACTTAGCTCGTGTCAGATTTATAAAAGATCCTCTTTACCTCCAATTAATTCCTAGAAATCTAGCAAACCAATTGATTTCAAGAGAATAAACGAAAATAATTGTATAACAAAGTAGTGCTATAGTTCAATCACAATCCAAAGTACCAATCTAACACAAGTTCACAATCATGATTACATCAACCGATCATAATCATTTTCCATATATATAAATCATAAACTCTAACCACCTAGAATTACAATCCACATGTTTAGAGATTGAAAAGTGAAATTAAAATCAAAGAACTCCCCTAATTGCTCAAAAACTCTGATTAGCTTCTTTATTATTATTGGATAGATGCACTTAGCCACTCATAATTAGAAAATTAACTGCACACGAATGGAGTCGGCGCTGTGACAATGAAGTTCCAAGGCGTGAGTACTTTGCGTCTTTTTTGAAATTCCCAGGCGGCATCTTCATGAATCTGGAGCAGAGAGGATTCTTTTTTTTTTTTGCCAACAAGAAAACATAGATAAATATATATAAAGACAGGGAAAATTGCAACGCAAAACACCACAACAACCCAACCCAACAAACCAAACAACCAAACGAGCCCAAACACACACAACCAAAAGGACCAAACAAAACACCCAACAGAGCCCACAACACACAACCAACAGCA
>JANTPZ010121955.1:0-36829 GCA_025593235.1 Vachellia pachyceras | reverse complement strand
CCATGACAGTTATATAAAAATTTCCATGCCAATATATATTGAAAACTTTGAATATTTGCATTTATATAATTCAGTCCACAATTGCATAAAACATAATTTAATCACAATTTAATCACATGCGGTTCACAAGTATATGGAAGAATATTCAGAGTTACCTGCACTCCCTAGCTTACAGGCAAGTACAAAAAATTACTCCAAGGTTCTCAATGAGAGTCTACAAAATCATACACAATGATTTCTATCAATAGACTAATCAACCTATTCTAAAAATTGCTTCAAAAATAATCTAGATACCTAAAACTACCCACTATTAGTCAAAGGTAAAGCTTGCCTCCTTTATTCAAAAAAAATATAATTTTCGTATGACATAATCCCTTTTAAAAAAAATCTCACAGGTTGTTTGAGAGAAAAATAACAACAACAATAACAACAATAATAATAAAAGTGATAGTTCAAATAATAATGCTATTATTATTATTATTATACGTTTGTTTGCAATTTAAATAATCTCACTGTGTTATGTTAATATTATCTATATATATTTAAAACAGAACATCACATGCATATTAATATAACTTATTATATATATATATATTTATATTATTATATATAATAATGTGTATAAGCTAGTATTATACACACATAAAGCCAACCGTGGCTTCTTGGCTATTTTATTACCCAAACAGGCCCATTGATGGTAGGTAGCTTTATTGAATGTTGAGAAACTGTTTCGTAATAGTTGGGCTTAAGTTAAAGCCTATGTTATTGGATGGATTTGATCCAACTCAATGGCAAACCCAAAGGTCAATGTCCAAAGGATGAAACAAGAAAATAAAAAAAAAGATAACCTCTACAATGACACACCTCATTCATTTTTTTTCTTTTCCAATATACACACACCTCACCCATATATATAACTTCACACACACATTAATATATATATATATATCTTACATAATAATTAAATAAATGAAAAAAAAGACACTCACAACCACATAATCCCACAACACCTACACAAGAAAAATCTACTGACACACAACCACTTTACCCACAATCACACACAACCACTCTACCCTATGCATTAGTTCCTAGGCAAGAATAAAAAAATGTATATATACATATATACAGTAAACTTCGCTTCTTGCAGGGGACACGTTGCTTACACCCCACATACATATTATATCATAAAAAAATGTACTAAAAGGATGATGGAAAAAGAAATAGAAAAGAAGGGGAAAAACAAAGCTAACGTTTTTTTTATATATATTTCATATAATTAATAATAATATGAAAAAAAAAGGTATCCACACACAGGGTATATAAGGTACTGCATATTTCAAACACTCAAGTTGCACCCACACAATTTTTTTTTAAAGGAGAGCAATGGCCATGAAGGAGAGAAGGAAGGGAAAGGAGAAAGGAAAGATACGTAAGGTTTAGTTGCACAGTGATATTGACAAGACTTAAAGAAGCTTCGTACATGGAGAGGAGGAAATGGTTGGGTGTGTATACGAGGAAATGGTTAGGTGGTTTATATAAAAGTAGGGATAGGGGTTTTTTTTTAAAATAAAATAAAATAAAACTAAATATATTAAAATAATATTATATATATTTTTAAAACGAAAATAACAATTTTAATTAAAAGGTTTACTCAGACAATTTTTTTACTTATTTTAATAATAAAATAATACACATATATAATTAATTATTATTAATTATTATATTTATTCTTTTATAAATAATCAGGAATTTTATTTTTCTTTTAAATTTTAATTTGTTTTATTCTTTCACTAATTTAAGATCTAACAACAACTAATTATAATTTTAAAAAATAAGGATGTTACAACTCTCCCCTCCTAAAAAGGAATTTTGTCCCCAAAATTCGATATGAACTAAAAGACATACCTAGCTAAACAAACGAGGATACTCCTGCTTCATCCTATCCTCTGTCTCCCATGTGGCATCGCCGGAAGTCATTCCTCTCCATAAAACCTTTACTAGCATGATGGTTTTATTGCGTAATTCCTTATCCATGGCATCCACAATTCGCTCTGGTTCAACTTTATACGTTATGTTATCTCTGAGTTCTATCTCATCCGCGTCAATGACATGCAAATGATCTGGTTGATATTTCTTCAGTTGAGATACATGAAAGACATCGTGAAGGTTTGCCAACTGCGGGGGTAAGGCAATTTTGTAGGCCACTGGTCCTAATCTCTCCAAAATCTCAAAAGGTCCCATAAAACGAGGTGCAAGTTTCCTTACTCGAATTGCTCTGCCAATGCCGGTCGTCGGTGTGACTCTCAGGAATACATGTTCACCCACCAAAAATTCTAATGGCCGCCTCCTCCTATCCGCATAACTTTTCTGTCTGCTCTAAGCGGTAAGAAGTTTCTGCTGAATCAATTTAATCTTCTGAGTAGTCTGGTCCACTAAGTCTGGACCTAGTAAGCTCCTCTCACTCAATTCTGCCCAGCAATTTCCGTTAAAAGAGACTAACGGCGTTAAGTTTAAAAGACTGAAATTGCACTTTTTAAATTTAAATGATTAAAATGAAATATGACACAAACATAAAGAATTAAAAGTATACTTTAGTATTCACCGAAAAAAAAAGTATACTTTAGTCATTTTTTTTTAAGATTTATGATTACTTTAATTATTGATTTAAGATTTGCCAATGATGCTTTCTGCTGAACGTAGTTATATTTCCAATACTTTATAACACCGTCAAATTAACGTAGGGGACGATAGGATGCGTAATTCGTGTTTATCCGAAGATTATGTATCTAATATATTTTGTCCACATATTAGTTTTATCTAATTAAGATATTTATTGTCTATCAGTTTTTACTCACTTTAAAAAATTAGGAAGACTTGTTCAAATTGCGGTTAACTTAATGGATGATGCAGTAAAATGTGAAAAAGATAATAATAAAGGGTTCATTTGATAAACCTCTGGTGTATTTGATGATGGAGCTAATGAAAATTTTGGAACGTGGAAGCAGTACATACAAACACAGATTTTTTGAGGGAATTCAAACGTGTTATTAAAACAATTTTTTGGTTTTTTCAATATTCTATATGTCTTGTCAAAACTTACATATTTAGTGTGTTTGGCAACTCGTTTTTTCAGGTCATGAATGCAATCCTGAGGGATGAATGCATTTTGGTGAGAGAATGAGTGTTTATCAACTGATTTGGGGAAAATGCATTTCAGGTCGCAACCTATACATTTTAAGTCGTGACTTGGAATATTCTAACCATATTTTATCATTTTATTTTTCCATAATTTTATCAAAATATAAAATTATATATATATTATTTAATGATATTCATTTTTTCTTTTCATTTTCCATCAAAAGTCATTTTTACAATATTTATCCAAACAAATTTTCATTTTCTAAAATGCATTACGAATAAAAATCATTTTCCAAAATGCATTCTAATAAAAAATATTCTTCTAACGGTTTTCTAAATGGCCACTTGATTGTGTCCACTATCACGATTTGTAGCTTGCAATTATGAAGGTCTCGTTAAGGCAACATGAATATCTCTCACAAGCTATAGACGTTGATTTACATTGTTATTTGTTTGAAGTTGTGATGTGAGTTTGTAGTTTCAATTATTTTAATTAATAATTCTATCACAAGCTATATATATACATCGTCTATTTCTAGCTGGGTTTTAACAATCCAATCTGTTTATGTATATCAGGGAAACAGACTTTCAACTAAATGTCTTGTGGAAAATTAGAGAAATTTCCACATCGTTGCCAAATGGTACAGTTTCTTCATCATAAATTGAAACCTTTGAATATTTTATCATTTTTTACTAACTTCTTTTGCAAGTTTAGAAGTCTCTCCCCAGAGGGATGACCATGTGTCTATTCGTTTTAGTGGGAGAAGCTCAAATAAAACCTTTGATTTTTTTACTAACTTATTTTTCATCGTCTTTTTTTATTTTCTTCCATTTTTCAATCAAATATCTATATAATGTTGAAAATTCGAGATACTTATTTTTCATATAGCTGTCTAGAGTGATTTTCCCCCCAAAAGTTCATTAACTTCTCAAGGCTTTTGCATAACTGCCTCGTATTTTGTACATCTAGAGATTTTTCTTTGAAAAAAATCCCAGAAAATTCAAATTCCACAAGTCAACTTCATAAGTTTTTCTCTTTAGAAAAAATATATATAGTTTTTTTCTCTTAACGTGGCTAAGTTCGTTATGGACCGGTTTAATGCAATTAACTGAATTTGTCTTCCCAACAATTAAGTTGACTGACTTAACTTGGTGAAGACTTAGAGGGTGTTTGGAAAAGCTTCTCAACACCCCAAAAGCACATTTAACAGTGTTTTTCCGTAAAACGAGATAATATCCTTCATACATTTACCTCGTAAATGGTAAAAGTACTTCTCCACCGCTTTACCAAACGGACCCTTAGACAAAGAAAGATAGGAGATTGTGGGAGCAGTGTAGATATTATTGTATGCAAGGTGTTGGAGTATTTGAAAATTGAGTTCACTAATTGTTGTGGTCCAATGTTTTGACTTTTGACCATTTCCATACAAAGATTAAAGAGGAAATTTCACATAAGGCCAAAGGGGTAGATAATACTACAAAATTAAAGCTCAACAAAATCAAGAAACTAACGCGGAGTCTTATCAACCTGAGGAATATTATTTGTAAAAGCGAAAAGATTAAATTGGTCTCTATTAAAAGTTCACCTTGACGAACTCAAAAATCTGTATTGATAACTGAAGCATCTTAAATGATAACTTGAGCACCATCAATTAACAGAGTTCTGATATGCAAAATGCAAAGTATGAAAATATAAGACCTATACTATGGATAAGTAAGAATCTAAACTACCTAATTTGCAAATCTAAAAAGGCTTTTAACCCCAATTAGCAGAAAAGTGGCATAAGTTAACCATAAAAATCATGAAAAGTGCCTAACTAATCAGATTAAAATATGACCACATCAATATTACTCCTTAAAAGATTTTGGTTGGATATCATTAAATCTATATTGATAAATTAATTGACAATTTTAATGATTATGGTTAAACAATTGACAAATATATGTGCAATAAAATTAAATTTATATTAACAACTGAAACACTTTAAATAAAATCTTAAATAAAATTGCGTCTGAAATATAAATTAATTGATAATTTATATTTTAGATGCAATTTCTTTTGTTCAAATTTTAGACGCAATTTAGAAACCTTGGCGTATTTGTTTTCATTGACAAAGTCCAAATTGTTTTATATTTCTAAGGGTTTTATTTTTATTTTGGTCGATTTTTCAATCAAATATCTGTATAATATTGAAAATTTGAGACACTTGTTTTCCATATCGCTGTCTGGAGTGATGGTTTTTTTCCAAAGTTCATTAACTTCTGACGACTTTTGCATCAATGACTACTATTTTGTTTGTCAAGAGGTTTTTCTTTAAACAAAAATTCAAGAAGAAAATTCAAATTCCACAAGCCAAGTTCATAAGTTTTTTTTTTCTTTAGAAAAAAAACGATATATAAAAATAGTTTATTTTCCTTTAGGTGACTAACTTTATTGGACCCGTTTAATATAGTTGACTGACTTTGTCTTCCCAACACAAGTTGACGGACTTGACTTGGTGAAGACTTAGACAAAGAAAGATAGGTGATTGTGGGAGCAGTGTAGATATTATTGTATGCAAGGTGTTGGAGTGTTTGAAAATTGAGTTCACTAATTGTTGTGGTCCAATGTTTTAACTTTTGACCATTTCCATACAAAGATTAAAAAGGAAATTACACATAAGTCCTAAGGGGTAGATAATACTACAAAACAGTTCACAAAATTAAGAAATTAATGTGGAGTCCTATGGGATTTGAGAGATATTATTTGTAAAAACGAAAAGACTAAATTTGCCTCAATTGAAAGTTCACCCTGACGATATCAAAAATATATATTGACAACTGAAGCATCTTAAATGATAACTTGAACACTACCAATGATAAGTAACAGAGTTCTGATGTGCAAATGTAAAGTATGAAAATAGAAGACCTATACTATGGATGAGCATGAACCTAAACTACTTAATATGCAAATCTAAAAAAGGCTCTTAATCCCAATTAGTTGAAAAGTGACACAAGTTGACCACAAAAAATCCTGAAAAGTGCCTAACTAATCAGATTATAATATGACCACATCAATATTACTCCTCAAAAGGTTTTGGTTGCACATAATTAAATATGTATTGACAAATTAATTGATAATTTTAATGATTCTGGTTACACAGTTGACAAATATATGTGCTAAAAAAATTAAATTTATATTAACAACTAAAGCACCTTAAATAACAATCTAAGCACCACCGATGATAAGTTAGTAACATGTTCTATTAACTTGTCACTGGTGATGCTCAAGTTATCATTTGATGTATTTTAATTGTCAATATAGATTTTTGAATTCGACGAGAAATTTACTCAAGAGAAATTTCAATGAAGGGTAATTTGGTCTTTTTGCTTTTACAAATAATACACCTCAGATCCCATAGGATTTCACATTAATTTCTTGATTTTAAGGGACTTTTTTGTAGTGTTTTCTGCTTCTGTGTGTAATTTCTCAAGATTAAATGGAGTGGCTAGCTCTAACAAAATCTAGGGAGCAATGAATATTAATCATAAACCTATTGGGTACACCTATCTCAAAAAAAAAACAGAACTAAAAAAAAATATCATATTGGGTACACCTATCCCAAGATTAAGGGGAATTCTTTCATGCACCTGGCGTTGAATTCCTCAAAGATTAAATGGCGTGGGCTAAAGAAAGATTGTCACATTAATAACAAAAGATTCATAAATCTTACAAAATATTAAACCGGTCCAATCAACTTACTCAACTTAAGACTGCATAAATTGGCACATTAATAATAAAAAGATTCATAAATCTTACAAAATATTCTCAATCTTCAAAACAAGTAAAAGCTACACACACACGGCAAGCCGACCAACGTATTTATTCTAATTCATGAATCACATCTAACTCCATATTCAAATGTCTAATAGGAATGATGGTACTTGCATTGATGGAAGTGGTAACATCAAATGGACTGGGAGGCACCTTTAATTTATCAGCTTCTCCTTCAAGCATTTGTATCACTGCTTTCATGGATGGACGATTTACTGGATGCCACTGAATGCACCAAAGTCCTACAATTGCTACTTTCCTAGCAATACTAATATCAACTTCATCTTCTATGTAGATGCTTAAGTCACCTCTTTCAATCAAATTATGGATCCACTCCGGATATAGAACTTGAAAAGTTTCTTGATTTGCATGGACATTTTTCCTTCCCCCAACCATTTCTAGGAGTAGCATTCCGTAACTGTAAATATCTGATTTGTAAGACACGTTTCTGAAGTTTCGAGAGAAAACTTCAGGTGCAATGTATCCCAAGGTTCCTTTTGCTGCTGTCATCGACACCGTGCTTTGATTTTTCGAACACAATTTAGCAAGATCAAAATCGGAAATTTTGGGAGTAAAATTGTCATCTAAAAGCACATTACGAGGATTGATGTCAAAATGAAGGATTCTATAATCACAGCCTTGGTGAAGATATTCAATCCCCTTCGCTATGGCAAGAGCAATTTGTTGAAGCTTCAACCATCCAAGGAAATTTTCTTCGTTGTCTGGGGAAGATATGAATTTTTGGAGGGAACCATTGGGAAAGAAGTCATAAACAAGAGCTCGGCGACAACCATCAGCGCAAAACCCCAACAAACGAACAACATTGATGTGATGAATCTTGCCCATCGTACCCATCTCATTAATGAAGTCTTGTCCATTATTGTTATCTGAATTACTAAGTAATTTGACAGCCACTTGAATGTCAGAAGATAGTTTACCTTTGAAGACTGTTCCGTGTGCACCTTCACCTAACTTATCCTTGAAACTGTTCGTGATTCTTTTGATATCAGCATAAGAGAATCTGGTAGGTTTGAGTGCCTCGTAATCTGCTAAAAACTTTTCAAGCCTTATTTGATCGTCTCCTTTCTTCTTGAAGTAGCGATACAAGTAAAAGGACACAATGAACAAAACCAGCACAGCTGAACCTGGTGGCATAAGAACACAACAAATAAAACAATGAATGTCAAACGAAGCAACATTCCCAAAGAATAGAGGACAGTCATAGCCTATTGTCACCTGTTGCTGGTAAAACAATTCTGAGTATCTTGCTGGTTTTTGGTTGGGTCCATTTGAGTAGTAAACTACTTCGAAATTCACTTGCTGTTATTGGCGAACTTACCCGTGATATCATGGTGCAGGAAACCAGGTTGCCGGACAGGACGCTTTCATCGGAGTCAAAAGCAAGAATCGGGCAGGAGTGGCTGCGCGTAGAAAGTGACCCAGGCGAAGAACAATTGAAGAAAGTAACAGATTGGGGGGGCGGCATATGGTAATAATCAATATCATACTGTAAAGGATAAATATTGGATGCATTGTAGAGACGGCATTGAAGAAAGAGTTTGGGAAGACAATCTTCTGGATCCCCCACTACTAAGAAGTGGGATTCAATGTCTATGTCATAGACATGAAGGCTTAGCCCTTCAAGGGCAGGAATAGAGGGAAACTCAACCATTAATGAGGTGTCATTAGAATGGGGAGTACTATAATTGTAGAGTCGGAACGGAAGAGTTTGTTGATGAGGCACTCGCTGGTTCTCACCATTCCCTAGTTTCAGAAGTATCACCAACAACAAATATCTGCCATACCAATACATTGTAACCTGAGACTTGCTAATGAGTAAGCAAGGGTTAGGGGACACGTCATATATCTCATTCAAAATGAAAGCAAGGGAAGTGAAGTCGGATGCAATATACCCGGCTGATTACGGGGCTGTTGAACAGAAATTTAAGTCAAATTAAAGAAGAATTAACATATAATAAAATCAGTAGAAATAGAGCCGACGAGGTTGACCCAAAAAAATAAAAAAAAAGAAGAAGCCGACCAACTGACCATGGAAGATGCATAGGAAAAGTTGAGTGTAATTTTTTTTGGGCGGGGGAAGATAGAGATAGAAAAGAGGAAATTCTCAACTTATATGATTCTAAAATTCTTTTCTAATTAAATTTGTTCCACCCCATAGACAGTTCGGTGAATCTCATAAATAAGATCACATAAAAAGAAGTTAGTTCATTGCATCGAAAAAGTCACAACGTAACATTTATAGACATGAAGGCATAGTCCTTCAACGGCAGGAAGAGAGGGGAACTCAACCATTAATGAGGTGTGATTAGAATAGGGAGCACCATGATGAGGCACTTGCTGGTTCTCACCATTCCCTAGTTTCAGAAGCGTCTCCAGCAACAAATATCTCCATACCAATACATTGTAACCAAATGTTAGTTCTTCTTTAATTAAAGAAGAATTAACATATAATAAAATCAGTGTAGAAATAGAGCCGACAATGTTGACCCAACAAAATAAAAAAAAGCCGACGAAGGAAGATGCATTGGAAAAGTCCAGTGACGCAGAGAAAAATGCATTATGTCGAGTCTTATTTTCAAGTTGAAAAAAGAAGAGGGAGGGGAGATAGAGAAAGAAATTAAAAAGAGGACATTCTCATATTTATGATTATAAAATTCTTCTCCATATAAAGTTTTATCACAAATTTGCTAAATTTCATCACAAGTCTAGTACAAAGTTTTACACACATGCGGCCACAACATGTAAATTTGTATTACACACAGACACATGCTGGCGACAAATATCGGTTGAATGAATATACTGTTCTTATTCCGGCAAATCACGGGCCTGTCCAGTGTGCATGGAAACATTGGTCTTCTTTCGGCCGGAGTGGTGATGCTATCCTTTATTATCATGATGATTGTGGTTGTATTATCATCATTATGATTTTTGGCCTCCTTAAGGTTTTTACCTTAAGGATTCTTATCAGGAACCATGTCTATTTATGGATTCTGTTGGAAGCATATTTGGCAGCCAGGTGGTTCGTCAAAGCTTCTTGGTACGGCTCTTACCCTTCCACTTGGGTATCTCAAGATCCGTCGCAGGCTAGGGTGTATTGGATGATTGATGATAGAGGCTTTCCTTATTGTAATGTTGAACCTTTTAATGTTTGTCTTCCCTTTGTTTATTTGATTGTGGTTAGTTTTGTGTTTTTGTTTGATTGTTTTAGGTTGGTTGCTTGTTACGGTACTTTTGGAGACTTTGTATGTTTGTTGTGTTTAATGTTAATGGTTACTTTCTTTGGCAAAAAAAAAAGAATAAGAGTGGTGAGGAAGAGAGTATAAATTAATGCAATTTTAGAGTTTAGTGTAGCTAATAAAGAAAAACATTAGAAGTGACTTGAACTTTTATAACAAATTTAATGTTTTTATATGCTATTATTGATAAGTGTGAATTAGTTTTCTTATATTTGGAGTTTAGATACCACTATGCTATATTTAAGTCACTTGTGTAACCCAATATTATATTGAACCTCAAAATTTCACACAATTGGTTATTAATTCATCGGCGCCAAGGTACAAGAGATGTAAATGAGAAACCCTACCTACAAACCATCCACAATATCAACTCGGCCTAGGGCACAAAACTCACCCACAAATCATTACTAAAAATCACCAAAAATCAATGAACTATAAATCATTAAAATTCCCATTAAATGATAGAATCATATATATTCATCATATAAATACCTAATGTCTCCAACCTACGAAAAAGACGGTCTAATATCACAAAAGATTCATAAAGATATAATCAAAGTATGTAAATCCTATAAGTATGACAATATATATCTCTTAACAAAATAACATAAACTACCGAGCCTATAGTATAGATGCTATTAAAATGTTGGCTCCTTCCCTTCAAACCTTGAACCACTAAAGTCCTCTCCAAAAAATAATAAATATTAAGGGGATGAGATATAAAGTCCCAAAATCTAATAGTTAATTTACAGAATATACATTACAAAAGTATAATTCAGTAAAATCAAGGTTTTCAATTCAATACAATCGTACTATACAAATGATCCCTCTATCATACTCCTCTTTATCTCTCCTTAAAATGGATCTGGCTTAATACGCTAAGTAACTTAGCCAAGGTCCAGTAGCAACATTAATCCAACAGGTACCTTCCTCATTATTCTCCCTCCTAGGTGTAAAACCAAAGGGTGTCTAGCCTCCCCCATCTAGGTCTAGGTCAACTTCCCACATGAGTATAAGTTACATTAAGCCATCCACTATATGATTGATCAATAGTAGAGGCAAGCAGGGATATAATATAAATTCAATCATCACAAATCAACCTAACTACTTCAATACCATGTAATATTACAATTCCCCACAAATACATTAAATCGCAATTCCTTCAAAATAAAGATGAGTTTTAAAATAGTTCATCATACATATTTTCGAGTAAAATATAGTTAATAAAAAATACTTCTCACTTCACTAAAATTAATGGTCATTGATGTCAATGAAAGGAAAACTCATAAAGACAAGGTACATTTTAAAAAGATACTCTCTTCTCTTCAGTTACAATATAAGGCACATTTTAAAAAATTCTTTGGTCCATAATACACCGTTTGTTCTATTTATAAATCATATTCAACATGTTTCATATGGACTGAAAAAACCTTTAATTTCATTAACAAATCTTTAAAATTTAGTAATTTTCAAACTTTATCCGTATATTTAATACCCACTATAATACATTATAGCAAAGTCAGCGTATAATAAATGAAGGGTGAAATTACGCACTTACATTAAAAATTTAATGATGTAATTTATAAAAAGAATCAAATAAAACATATATCTCTATCCTATAAAGGTGTATTTAGTTTGAAGGGAGGGAATGATAGGGGAGGAGATGGGGTGGAGGAAATAGTAGGGGAGGGGATATAGGGAAATAACCTTGTTTGATTTAATTGAAGGGGAGGTGAGGGAGGGCATTTTTAATGATCATTTTCCATTCCTTTCATCCCTCCACTCCAACCAAACACACCTAAATATGACAAGAGAAGTATAAGTTACTTGGAGAGTAATTAATACTTAGTAAATATGACGCATCGTATTCTTCTATCCTATTCAAAACGTTATTTAATATGGTAAAGTTGAATTTTTTTCTTATTTAAGATAGGTTTAATGAGTAAACTACAATTTTTTTTATTATGATACATTAGTTAAATTTGACTTGTATCGTGAGTCTAACGGAGCACTAACTGTAACATCCAAATTTTTTTATAAAAAAAGTTAAAATTAGAAAATAATATTTTATGATCATTGAAATTTATTATCATGTATTTAAGTAATATGGTTTTGCTTAAATATGATTATTGAAAATTAAAATAAACTATCATATATATATATATAAAAATAGTTAAATGGCAAAAAAACATAAGAAAAAAAAGAAATAAATAAAGAAAGCGGAGTCCTTTCGTAATATTACAATCCTTTGGGTCTATTTGGTCATTTCAACGAAAATCCTTTTAAAACAGTGAGACATCAATTTTTTTCTTTCCTCCCGAAGTATTTTCGTTCAATCTCTGTGTCGTCCGTCATTGCTGCGCAGAGTTGAACCTTTGTGACTTATTTTGGTAAGTAAAACTATCTCTAATTTATGAAAGTTGTTCTATGAATTTTTCTATTTTATATGATAGTAATTTTGTCCTGATTAGACAAAATTTTTAGAGTTAGAGTTTAGAGAAGTTTTGAGTTTTGATAATATAAGAGTATATAAATGTATAGGGATGTTAATGGATAATTTTAATTGATTTGAACTTTTGATTTGGTCGTTTTATTATTTTATAATAATTTTTTTGAATTAGACCTAATATTGTATTTACTAATTATTTGCCCAATGAAAATGATATTGAACAATTTATTTTGGATTTTGAGAGTGTTATTGGTGATTTAATCGGTTTAGTTTAGTTATTGATTTATTTATGAATTTTAAATAAATTTTTTAGATAATCTTTTTATTTTTGGGGCATATAGGTTATTTGTACCAATTGAATTTGGATTTTATAATTTATCTTGTCTCTTTAGAACCTATAATAATTTTTGGATGGATGAGATTTGAAGTTGATGATTAAATATGAATGTTAGAAATTTTTTATGAAACTTTAAGCATTGAAATTTGGTATTTTTGGATACAGTGAGGAAATATAGATATTTTTAGTGATTCTATTGGATGAGACATAATTTATGAAAGAAAGAAATTGGAATTTTAATAAGTGTTTGAGGATATATGATTTATGTGATATTTAAGGATTTAAAGATAACAATTTTTGAGGATTTTTGGTATATTGGTTATAATTTTAAAAAGTGTAATAGAATTATTGAATGATAGAAAGGAAATTAAGATAAAGAGTTTGAATTAAAATTGTAGATGGTCTATTGTTGAAGAACTTAAAGTTTGGAAAGAAAATGAGTTTTTATTTAAATTTATATATACTTGTTTTATTATCATTATATTAATGTGTGATTTAATCAATCGTGTAGATTAATTGTGTTTGGTGACTTGAGTTTTGAGTTTGGACTATCGTGGTATTGCATATTTGTTTTAGCGTAAGGTAACCACATTTAATTTATTTTATAATATTGTCATGGGTTGTAAGATGTTTTGAAAAATATCTTTTAAACTGTAAGTGTTACATTGATTTAAGATTTACTTATAATAATTAAATTGTGAAACTAATATGAAGTTACCTAAGTTTCTATATTTTTATGAATCATTGATGAACTTGATTATATTTTGATATTTATATTAATGACTCCTCGTATTGCGTGATATTAAGTTATTATTAAGAATAGGTCCATCTGTAATATTCGCACGCATCTCTATCATTCAATTCGTACCAACCATGCTTGGTGGCTGCCACTTTTCCCTGATAATAGGGGTTTGAAGTTTTTAAATTTTATGTAAACTAATTTTACAGCCAATTAATTTTATATGTTAGTTGTACATTAAATTCCTCTATCCTCTCTCATTATCTTTTCTCCATGCATGATGTTATTTCATGTTTTTCTCATTATTTCTCTCTTTCTCTTTTGCCCTGCTACAAATAAGGATATATCTGTAAAAATTATTTTCTGAATTCATAATACAAATCATTTAACTAATTTATTGGAATAAAAATAATAGTTAACTCATTAGAAATTGATGCTTTCAAGGACATGCTTGTTTGCTTTTACAAGAGACACCTGAAGGCTATCTGAAAATTTTTATGTTTGCCCGTTTTACACCATTGAAATTTAATTCTCCCTCCAATTCCACCACAAATTTTCTCTTTTCAACATAAAAAAGGGTTTTTTTTGCGAAAAAAATAAATTTTTAACGTTGATTACCTTCCGCTAATTTTAAGCAATATTTCAAACAACATTAATTACTTTTATAATAAATTAAAAAAGAAGTAATTTTAATTATTTTTAATATATTTCTTAAACCATCCTAATTCCATCAGATTTTATAAAAAGGAGAAAAATTATATCAAGTACTGAACATAATAATTATTCAATTCTCTAATAAAAAATCAACATGACGATTATTATTGGGGAACTGGATAATTATTATGCTAATACAAGTTTTCTCCTTATAAGAACACCCTCTTAAAATGAGTATTAATGGCATTGATTAATCCAAATGACATAAAATTTCAGGTGTGATGAGGAGTTGAAGGAAAGTGACACGTGCATTAAGTGCGAGGAATTAATATGTAGCGGGTAAGGCAGCCATGCATTCTCCATGCCTTATTAATTTCCGTCGTTGAAATGCCTACCATAGCGTTAATTTCTTTTACTAAAACATATATTTTAGTCATTTAAATTTATGCTTCAATTTGATTTCTTAAATTTAAAAATAAAGTTGTACTCTTTATTATTAATGCCCCATTAGTTTAATTTAACCGAAAACGATGAATTAGCAAATTTAAATTTTCATTATCCAATTAATTGCTGATAAAATATTTTAAACTTTAAAAGATAAAAAAGTATATTAAATACTCAATGTTTAGGCATGTTTTGACATTATTAAATACTTGTAGAGTGATGATTGAATTAGTATTTTTCGTTAAGTAAAAATGACAATTTCCACCACACATTTTCTCTCTTCAACGTAAACAAGGGTCTTTTTTTTTGGAAAAAAATAAATTTTTAACATTGATTACCTTCCGCTAATTTTAACCAATATTTCGAACAACATTAAATACTTATTATAATAAGTAAAAAAGGGAAGTAATTTTAAATAGTTTCAATATATTTCTTAAACCATCCAATTTTTTTCTGTTGGATATTATAAAAGGAAAAAACTTATATCCATACGGAATATAATAGTTATCCAATTCTCTAAAAAAATTGACATGCGGTTTTTTTAACACATCAGTATATATGACATGTCTATGCTGATGTGTTAAACATGGGAAATTTACTTTGTTACCCTTTCCCAAACACATCTCAACAATATCCACACTTCATACTTTGCATTTCACTAGGTCACCCTTCAAGCACCATAACTATAAAGAAATCCAAGAGATAATCACATTAATACCAACACACTCAATACCAACCTCTACTAAAACTGACAAACTATCAATCTACAATAAAGTCAACCCAGCAGTCATATAGTTGTCATTGACAACCCAGGCAGCCATATTAACAACTGTCGCGCCCTCTATTGACAACCTCATCTGCTACATTTTACCATTCCGTCCCAGCTCTTCACACACCTCCATTTTCACCTCCATCTTCATTACATCATCATTTTTTCAGACACACCACACAAAACACAAAAACAGAGCACACAACATCCTATTTTAACAAAAAAAAATTGTTTGGAAAGAACTTATTAGAGCTCAGATGACGAAGATGATTATGAGAATGCGATGAAGGGATAAACTCTTTAGCTAAAGGATTCAGCTTTGTAAACATATCAACAAGCTTCTGTACATTAAATTCGGTATCAGGCTTCGGCTTTGAGCCCAATTTGGTGGCAGCGGCTGAATCAAGGAAAATCTCAGCAACCGCATCCATAGTATCAAACCACCAAAGCAGCCGCAATAATTTACAAAAACGAAACCTTAAAGATAATATCTTTAAACTAAAAACTATATATATGAGATGCAGAAATTCTTTACTGAAGCAAAATATGATCGGATTAAAACCCACTCTTCCCCGAAACCTTTACAAATAAAAACCCAACAGAAGTTGGCTCAGAAACCGAAAAAAGAACTAGGGTTTTGAAATGAAGTATCAAAACAAGAGACGAAGGAGCAAGTATGTGTAATTGATGAGAGAGAGAGGGGGAAGAAGCTGAATTTAGTGAATTGGTGTTTGGAATAAGAGCGCGAGTGTTTGTGTTGGCTTTAGCTACCCTTTATCAAATCACAGATCGTGGATGGTTTGAGACCGATGAAAATGCAGAGAAACAAAAACGGAGAGACAATGGAGAAATGCCAAGGTTTAGGGCGAGTTTGAGACCGACGAAAATGCAGAGCAACGAAAACGGAGAGACAGCGGAGAAATGCCAAGGTTTGGGCGAGTTTGAGACCAACAAAAATGCAGAGCAACGAAAACGGAGAGCTGGGCATGTGAGGATAAAGAAGGGCACAATGGTCTTTTCACTTCCCAAATTAATTACCCAATGGTACCTTGGGACCTGTGGCTAAATATTGTAAACTTTGGGACCATTTGATAAATATGTGTGTTATTTGGGACCACACAGTAAATTTCCCTTAAAAACTCCACATATCAATTTTTTTATTATAGAATTAGATAATTATCATGTTTAGCATTGAACATAAATTTTCTTTTTATAAAAATACCCTTTGAAAGGAGTACAAAATGGCATTGATTGATCTAAATGGCATGAAATTTTATGTGTGATGAGGAACTGAAGGAAAGAGACAAGTGCATTTATGCAACTGCAAGGAATTAATATGTAGAGGGTTAGGCGGCCCTTCTCCATGCCTCATTAATTTCCTTCATTGATAAGCGTACCATAGTATTAAATTTTTTTGACTAAAATTTATATTTAGTCGGTAAAGTGTACGTGGTATTTTAATTTAAAAAACTACAGTTGTAATCCTTTATTGTTAATCGCCATATTTCACAATGATTATGGGAAGTCTAAATACACATTTAAAGTGTTTTTCTGTAAAACGAAATAATATCCTTCACATATTTTCTTGACTTACGTTAAAATACTTCTCTACCGTACGTATTTTCAAACGGGACCAACGCCATTAGTTTAACTTAATGGAAAAGGATGACTTAGCAAATTTAAATTTTCATTATCCAATTAAATACTGATAAAATTTTGTTAAACTTTAAAAGATAAAAAATATATTAAATACTTAATATTTAGGTAAGTTTTGACATTTGTTACTTGCAGAACGATAAGTGAATTAGCATTTTCGTTAAGCAAAATTTACGGTATTAACAATAAATGACGAATAGTGCATTTTTTAAATTTAAGGAATCAAAATAAAATTTAATATAAATTTAAAAAATTAAATGTATACTTTAATTAAATTCTTTTTTGTACTCCCTCCTATCTTTTTTATAAATATCAACAACTTAAATCTTGTGAAATGAACTAACAGTTGAAATTATTTAAAATTAATGAATTTGTAAGAGATATTACTTTTATTCAAATATGCACGTATTTATGAAGATGATAAACAAGATGAAAATTGAGTGAAAAGATACGAGCAAGAATGAGTAGAATAAAAGATGATAAAGATTAAAAATAGAAACATACATTAAATTTTTCGAAAAATCAAACTTGTTGTTTATATAGATTCATACTTACAAGAGAGAATATCGCTCATAGGATTTGAGAGTAATTAAGAGACCTAACTTATTTATTGGTTCCTTCTAAAAGATAAACTGAACATAAGGTCAAGATGAAAATTTCCTTTTTTTGGTCAGAGTATATATTTTTGTCTTAACAATACATAAATAATGAAGTCTTGGTTTCCATTTGTGAAGCATAACACTTCATCATGTATTTTTTATAAGCAACAATTACCAAATTACGTGAAGTAAATTGTTAGTTAAAATTAATTAAAAGAAATAAATATGTTAAAGATATAATTTTTTTTTTCAAATATACCATCATCTTCTGATAGAATCAGTGGTAGAAAAATGAGTGGAGAAAAGATAATAGAAATGTAAATAAATAATTGAGGGGTAAAAATGAAAATGATTAAATTATTATTATTATTATATTGTCATCATTTAATTATCTTTGTAATGTTTATATTAGAATATATGATGATCTAATATGCACAAACATAATGAAATGATTATGATAATCTCAAAACATGCGGTGGTTATCTGGGTCGAAGATATGATGTGCATCATACTCTTCTAGTATTTAATGTAAACTCTAATGGATGAGTTGATTTTGATATTAGATGTATGACACATTTTAATTTTAGTTTATTTTTTATCAGATTATCCCTTTTGATGCTCCCTCAACATTAATCAAATAAAAGAGGAAAAAGATAATTAAGTAAGATTATTAAAGTGTTTTATAAAAACATGTTATATTAACTAACTTAACTAACATCCTTAGTCTAACTAAATTAGATAAATAGATTTTATATCTAAAATAAAGTGGTGTATCTTATAATCTCATAAGTGATGTATATAATACATACACACACATAACCCCACAAAGTAATCTAATGATCGTGACTGTTTTAAATTTCCTTCATCAAATTTATCAATTTGAAATTGATTCCTCTCACATACTTATAAAATAATTATGGAGATCACATCTTTTATTTAGATTGTAAATAATAAAATTAAATGGATTAGATTTAATGTTACATTTTTAATATTTTTATATTCATATAACTACACTGTAAAAAAAGAATAATTTAATTACTATTACTTTTGAAATAATTTAGTTGTAAATTAAAAAATAAATTTTGTTAATATAATTAAACTTTTTTCAGGGATAAGCATACAATCAATGCGTATGGCTAATAACCCTGCCATTTTCATCGCCTTTATTATTATGCTCCCACAGTCTTCTACTTGTTATAAATCTATTTTAGCTAATTTATGAAAGAATGATACTTCTACTTTCATTTTAAATGTTTATGGTTATTTTTGCACCAAAAAATATTTATATGGTGGGTGCACATTAGGATATAACTTCATAAGTATTTTTACATCTTAACCTTTAAATTTATAAAAAAAAAAAATTTGAAGTTTGCTCCTAGCTATTAAAATTCTCTCTCCCCCTGTGTGCACATTTAAAAGTCATTGTCACTTTTCTCTCGTCTTTCTATCTATCCAAAGAGAGTCAGTTTTGCTTGGGATCACATTTAAAGGTCCGAACGTTCATCTCACATGACAAATGATTTTTTCCTTTTTGATGATATTTGTAAGTAGTGAGAAAATTTGACTTTTGCGTAAAAATCCGTATTAAAATTTTTATGATTGAAGCATAACTTTCAATGGTAGAGAGTGAAGTTAGATGTTGAGTCTTACATTGTGTTATAAAAGTCAATCCAAATATAAATTATATTACATTATCTAACTTGTACCAAAATTTATGTTTGGAAAAGCTAGATGAGATAAAAGCTACTTTTAGGGATAATAACCGAAACATACTTCTGAATTTTCCAAACCTCATTGGTTGCCATGAATAAGGTAAATGATACATTCCTATCAATCTGCAAATTGGTATGCAAAATCAGCTGAAATCCCCATTAATCTTAAACATGTTAATACCTTGTTTTGATGATAACAAAAACCCAAAATGTGGTAGGATTTGAAATATGGTTCAATATTTTTGAAACTGTGCTGAATGTGTCAGAAGAATGTTAAAACTCGGGTCCCAGCTTTTACAATCTCAAGTTCTATAATTGTTTTTCAGAACTGGATATTGAAACTGGAAGTTTTGAAAAGAAGTTTTGTGATCAAGTTTAAAAAATCGAGTCCTACGTTTTCAAAACTTGAAGTTCTAGAACATGCAGTCAGAACTGGAAGTCAAAACTTGAGGTTCCAGCTTCGAGTTTTCCAACCATGTTATAGAACTCGAGTTCCAATTTCTCAGAACTCGAGTTTCACAGAACTGGCAATGAAAACAGGAAGTTTTGGATTCAAGTTTCACAAAACTCGGGTTCTAGATTTTCAGAACTCGAGCTCCACAGCTAGCTTCCAAAACTTGAATCGAAAACTGGAAGTTATCACTGGAAGTTTTCACAGAACTCGAGTCCTGCTGTTTTTCAAACTTGAGTTCCATGCCTTGCAAAATTTTATCAGTTCAAAAACTTGATGTTCAAACTCGAGTCCTCACTGGAAACGAGTTCCTGAGATTAAGAACTCGAGTCTCGAGAACCTTTTCAACTGGACAGTTTTTCACACGTTTCAGAACTTGAGTCCTTATTTCCACAACTTGAAGTTTTACAACTGGACCTCAAAACTTGATATCAAAACCTGAATTTTCAAATAAAAGTTTTTCAACTACACTTCAAAACTTTTATTGGAAACTCGAGTCTCAAATGAAAGTTTTCCCAAAACTCGAGTCATGTTTATCAGAACTAGAAGTTTTACATCTGAGCAATTAATTTCTACATGACAGAACTCGAGTCATTGAATTTTTGCAAACTCGAGTTCCCTATTCTCTAACACAACTTCTGATACAGTTGAGTCTACGTTTACCAAATCTTTCCTTATTTATGCTTATCCCATTTGAATTTCACCTACTCCCATAAATGCTTTATACTTTGACTTAGTAACAGTGAATGTGTTCTCTAAATACTTCTCCAGCATGGACTTTCAACGGGCAAATTCACAGACACAGACATACAGTGTGCCAGAGACATTAATGCATATCGTTGGGCATTGAAGCATAGTGTAACGGAAACAAACTCTTTCTAACGAAATAATCTTCTTTAACAAACACTTGCCTCTTATCAGAACTTCAACGACTATTCTTTCTCTTTCAACGAGCAAATATTGTCAGAACATATAAAGTCCGAAAAAACAGAGCACAAGAACCAAAGTGTAACAGAAAATATGATGCTACTTTACAACGGATATATTTTGTCAACATCTATAAATAAGAGGAAGCAACCAACAGAGGAGAGATGAAGATGATGGAGTCATTGAACACAAAACAGAGCACAACTTTAGGACTCTGTTATTTTCTTCTCCGAGAGCTTTAATGTTTATTTATCCACTCTTTGAGAGAGTAGTTTATTGATTCATCCAAACTCATTGTATTTATGTGAGAAACTCAAGATTGGGATCTTGAGATTATTGGTCTGGGTTTGAGTTGAGAAAACAGAGCATGTGAGTCTCTGTTATAGTGCAGTCTGTGAGGGAGTGTGATTCCCAGTGTAACCTTACATGTGGTAAGGGGGACTGATAGTAAAGAATTAATTACACATAAAATAATTTCATAAATCATACTCAAACAACTCAAACAGTCATTTCTATTCACATTTTACAAGATTTATATATTTCAGCATCATTATCATCATAAATATAACACAATGATCATGAGTCACCTGGATCAATAATAACATGATCATTTTTCTTAAACAGTGAGTCTTTCTTGTAACTCTCCCACCTTATTTCCTCTGATTGAACCCATGTGCTAGTGTTATCCTATATGATTGGTAGCTACCTAAAAAGCTAACCGTTAAGTCCAGATAATGGGTTATCCCCTTAACATCAATGGGTGTCATGAGCTCTCGTAGCATAATGGACTAGGATAATTCAGTGTACAGTCGAAAGTTCTCCATCCTTGTTTCCTCTTTAACCATGCTAAATATTCACCCATATATTTCCTCTTTAATAACCTCTATTCAATAACAACATCTACCTCTTTCAATATCACAATAATAATTTTCTAGAGCTCAATCATGGCATATACACAATTTACCATCAACACAAGAATATATACACATGAATATCCACAACACTTTCCAACCAATAATTTCATGCTCAAATATCAATAGTCACAAGAATATTTATCAAGAAGCATTATAAACATTGCCATTACAACACATCAACTTGTTGACTCCAAGTTTCACAAAACATTTTCAATATTATTAATGCAAGGTTTATCAAATAATAATATTTTTATAACAATAAATTTAAAATCACTTACAAACATGTCCCAAGCATGCATAACAATTGGAAAGTGGTTACCTCATGCCAAAAAAGTACATTACCACAACAATCCAAAACTCAAAACCCAGGTCATCAAAATACAATCAATCTACACAATTAATTTAATTACATATTAATATAATACAACCCAAAATAATAATACGTAAATTTAAATAAAACTCACTTCTAATTTAAATTTTTGTCATCCAGTAATTCCCCACTTAAAATCATAATTCAAATTATTTATCCCATTCACACTTTTATCCTCCAATAGTTCTATTCCACTTGTCAAAATTATAATTAGTTATAATTTCTTCCAAAAATTCCCAATATTATCACGTTAAATTATCAACCAAAAATCACATTAATCAAATATCCTCAAATCCTTATTGCAAAAATCACATTTCTCCCTTCCATAAATTATTTCTCTTTATTGGAATCACTAAAAATATAATTATTTACTCAATCTATTCAAGAACACTAAATTTCAACACTTAAAGTTCCTTTAAAAACTCCAAATATTTATATCTCATCATAAACCTTAAATCCAATCCACTCAATAGTTAAAGTAGGATCCAATATACTAAAATAAACTAAAAAACTCAAATTTAATTGGTACAAAAATCATATAAGCCCAAATAATAATTTGATTACATAGAAAAATTATTTAAAATTATCAAATCAACCAATAGGCAAAACTAAACCGATTAAAATGTTTTACTATTTTAGCTTTACAATTCTATAGTTTTATATTGACAAAACTCAAAACTTGGTCTAAACCCTAAACTATAAATTTGCTATCCTTCAAATAAATTATACCAATAGATTGATCTATAGGAGTATAACAACTTTCATAAAGGGAATTTGATGATTAGAAGACGTTTACCCACCAAAATAAGCTTTAAAGTTCAACTTGTTCATAAAAATGGCGGACACTGCGAGAGAGAGAGAGACAAGGAGACTCAGCAGGGGGAGAGAGAGAAAGTGCAGCTTTTGACGCTTTCTCATTGTTTTAATCAAGGTTTGGCTAAAATTACCACATATGACCCCACTCTTTCCCTATTTTCCATTTTCTCTCTCCGTCTTCTTCTTTTTTCTATATATTTTTTATATTATCATTTATTTTATAATAACAATACATATATATTTGGGTGAATCCATATTACTCAAATAGCTATAGGGTAAGTTTGAATTATCATAAAATAAATATTCTCTAATGATAATTTTAGAAATAAAATCTTAAGATGTTATACCTATAATGGCCCAACTTGTTACGTAAAGGACAATGTGTTGTAGAGTATTGACAACTCTTTAAAATTGAATGACAAGTTATGTAATGTTGGAGTTAAAAAGTTACTCTTTTTAATGTGGTATCTATGTTTTCACAACTTGTCACAAATGTTATTAGCATACTGACAAGTGTTTGTAGCTTATTGACAACCTATTGCTTTGTTTTGTTTGTTGACACTTACTAATAGCGTATTGACAACTCTAACATAAGTAATGACAACTTACGTTATCCTTCTCACAACATGTACTTCATCATGCCCATGCCCTTCCACTGAGTAACTTATTGACAAGTGTTCATGGTCCATTGACAACTTTCTATATGTAAATGACAAGTTTTCTTAAGCTATTGACAACACTTAAACTAAACTGTGCTACCCTTGTTGCCGTTGTTTCGTTTGTTGACAACTACGAATAGCGTATTGACAACTCTAACATAAATAATGACAACATAAATCATTTTTTCACTTCAACATCTTACAAATTTGCAAATAACAAATAAACATTAACATTCCTCTTCAAGTATTGTTTTGTTCTCATTACGAACAAAAAGTCCATATTACTTACATAAATATAACCTATATACCACAAACATTAATTAACAGTATTGACAGTACTGTTAAGAAAATTGACAATTTCACTGAAGGCATTGACAACACTTCAACATCCATATGACAACAAGAAGTTACAAATTTGCAAATGATACATGAATATTAACATTCCGCCTTCAAATATTGTTTTCTTCTCATTGTCAACAAAAAGTCCATATTACTTACATAAGTATAACTTACATGGCACAAACATTAATTAACAGTATTGACAACACTGTCAAGGAAATTAACAACTTCATTGAAGGCATTGACAACACTTCAGCATCTATATGATAGCATGAACTTAAAAGATGACAACATCCATTAAAAGACAACCAAGGATTTTTTTTTATGTAACACCTCACTTATTCCCTTTTTACCTTCTAGACTATTAGGGAGTCCCTCTAGTATTTTCCAAACTAAAATTGGCCAAAGAAATGAAATTCCAAAATTTACCAAAAGTTACTATTCATTTGGTAAAAATTTAGATTTTTAGACCAACTTTAAAAAATCATAACTAATTCTAGAAAAATCAAAATTGAGTGGTTCAAGTCTCTAAATGAGGATAATGAAATTCTCTACAGGGAAAAAATACCAATTTATCCAAGTTCTTGCCCGATTAATATAGTTTAATTTGTAAAGTTTCACAGTTCATATTCAATTCTCTTTTTCCCATATTTTCTCTCAACTTTGGAAAGCAATAACTTTTTATGTGCAAAATTCCAAATCTAGGAAAGTTGGACTTATTTTAAATATTATCATTTGAACTATTTTTATGAAAAATTTCAGATTAATTGGATCCCATTAGTTAGGGTCTTGGCAAGGGTGTTGGACCCCTTTTCGCCTTTAACTTGTTCTATTTTTAACTTAATATGTATAATTCCATTCAACATCAGTCCTTATCAAATTTTGGTAAGATGGTTGTCACTTGAGAGGGGGTGAATTGAGTATCACAAATTTTTTTTTTTTTCAAATCTCTATTGATCAAAATATCTGAATTTTAAGTTAATTAGAAATAGAGAATCAAATCGGATAGAGTAAGAATGAAATCATTAGAAATTAAAGAAGATGAAAGTAAGATGAGCATACAACAATTTATCTTGGTTTGGCCTTCTCTGACCTACGTCCAATCCACAGACTCTAAGATTTTTAATCCACTATAACTTCCAAGTTTAACCCATCACTACTACAAAGTAGACTTTTTACTACTGAAATTCGCGTCCTTTTTCTAAAAAAGGGAGTAAAAAGTGAAGGCGGGAAAATTTATGGACCTTTAGGCGCCCTATTCAGTAAATTTCAGTAGTATAAAATGTAACTGTAAGCTGAATTAGGTGGGGTTAATAAAATATAAGGGAATTTATAAAAAAAGAACATACGACGCCCTATATAGTGTAATAGGGCGCCGTAGGTCCCTATATTGGAAGGAAGGCCTCTCCTAAATAGGGCGCCGTAGGCCCTAACTTACTACTCCCCTCACATTTACGCCCCCGAGAAAGGGCGCCTATTGGGTTAAAAATAGGGCGTAGAAAGTACCTTTTGTAGTAGTGCATGTACTTGGAAAACCATTACAACCACAAGTTTAACACAAACTCTTGCGAAGCCTATTTCAAGTTTGTAATGGTGGGTATTGAGAACCTCATAAATTTTTCTAGGTATTTATAAAACCCACTCAAGTTTGTAGTGTAGGTACTTGAGAATATTTACAATCACTCTCCCTTACCATATGTAAGGTTGCACTTTCTATTTCACTCAGATCTATCCTAAGTTACTCTTAGAAGTTTGGTATGATTACATTTGAGAAATGCTTCACTTGGGAAGAGGATTATGTTAACATTGAATCTTATAGAGAAGTATAATATTAGAGTCCTAATGTTGTTGTATGCTTTCCATGAATCCACACTCTACATGTTGTGCTTGGTGACTCCATTTACTTGATCTTTGTTCTCCTTTGGTGTTTCCAAATATATTCATTGGAGAGGAGCATCATATTTTCCATTGGACTTTGGCTCTTGTGTTCAATCTTTTAAACTTGTGATATGTTCCGACAGTATTTATTTATTGAAAGAGAATGAACATCTATTGTGAAATTGCTTGTTGAACTAGCCGTTAGGTTCTACAAAAAGCAAGCGTTCATTGATACTCGAGTGTCACTGGAAGTGTTATAATGAAAATGTTTTTTCACTTCCACTTGATACTCAAGAGTATGTGAGAGCGTGATACTTGAGTGTAGGAAATCATACTCAAGTGCTATTTGAAAATCATTTCAACAAAACTAATGTCATTGAAGAAGTATTATAGTGTGAAAAATATTTCTCGAGTGTTGTTTCAAATTCATTTTTATTAAAACTGAAGTTCTGGAAATAATACTCAGGTGTGAAATGTATTGCTTGAGTGTTTGTCAACACTTTCTGCAATACTTAAGTACTACTGGAAGTGTTGTATTGTAAATAATGAATACTTTTGTTTATGCTCAAGTGCATGTGGAAGTATTGTGAAAATATCATTGATACTCGAGTATTATAAACTATACTCGTGTGCTTTTAAGTCTTTTTAATGCTAATACATCCATTTTTACTCGAAAGCTCTTGAAAGTATTCTAAAATTAGTCCAATACTTGAGTATTGTTAGCCTTACTCGAGTGTTGTATGGTTCTGAACACTTATACTTTCATTCATACTCGAGAGTGTAACACCTCATAATAATCTTCAAATACTTCATTAGAGACCACTAATGAACCTCTCATATGCCTTCTTGAACATAAAATAGGCAAAACGAATGAATTTTCAAAACTTGCCAAAAGTTACTATTCATTTGGTAAATTTCCATATTTTTGGCCCAACTTTGAAAATTCATAACTAATTCAAAAAAAATCAAAATTGAGTGGTTCAAGTCTCTAAATGAAGCTTACAACAATCCCTACAGAGGAAAAATATCCATTTTCCCTCTAACTTGTCCAGTTGATACAGTTTAATACATGAATATATACTGTTCATATGGTCAATTTTCATTTTTCCAGGTTTTTCTCCAAACTTTAGCATACCATAACTTTGTGAACAAAAGCCCAATTCCAGTAAACTTAGCTTGTTTTAAACCTTACCATATGAACTTTTTTCCACCAAATTTTGTTGACACCTTATTTTGATGATAACAAAGTTGATGTTTTATGTGTTAAAGGAATTATGAAGATATAAAATGTTGTTGAAACTGTTTTGAAAACTTGAATCCTCAAGCTTTGCAAAGTTCTTCAAAGTCATAACTTAATTCCAATACTCAAGCATTGGAAATCAATGCTTGAGTACTATGTTTTGGAACTTATGTTCTTTAAAAAATAATTATAGGTAATTTGGAGGTCAAATTGGAAAAGTCAGTAAAAAATATAATAATTATTAATGCCCTGAAAATATTTTGCCCAATTATAGGACGTTTTTTAGGGGTTTTGACAGGGTAGAATAACCCTGTTATTTTGGCTGAGTTTCAAGGGTATTTATGGGATAAGAATTTCGCCATATTAATGAGAAAAATATGGAGATTAAAAGAGGAAGAAAACATCTCTAAAAAAGTAGAGAAAGATTTACCGGAATAAAGTTACTTTTATAGGTAAAAGTTAGATAGGATGAAGTAACCGAATGGCAATCGGTTTGGTTCGTGTAACCAAAGTTCCAATCAGATTTTTAATCCCATATGTAGCTAATAATGATAGCTTTATGAGAGCCAATAGAAATTAAGCAAGTGGTAGAAAGATGGAAGATGTTGAAAACTTATGATTACAAAAACCTCAAATTATGGCAGGATTTGGAATCTGGTTTAATGATTTTGAAAATATGCTGGATTTGTCATAAGAGTTTTGAAACTCGAGTCCCAAGTTTTGCAAACTCAAGTTCTGTAACTATTTTTCAAAACTAGATATTGAAACTGAAAGTTTTAAAAAGAAGTTTTGTAATCAAGTTCAAAACTCCAGTCCTAAATTTTCAGAAACTCAAGTTCCACAACTGTGTCACAAAACTTGAATTCAAAACTTGAGGTTTCAGCTTTGAGTATTAACATCACGTTATAAAACTCTAGTTCCAGGTTTTTTAGAACTCGAGTTCCATAACTGTCTCTCGAAACTTGATTTCAAAAATGGAAGTTCTGACTGGAAGTTTTCACAGAACTCGAGTTCTCTATTTTCCAAAACTCAAGTTCCATGCCTTGCAAAATTTTATCAGTTCAAAAACTTGATGTTCAAACTCAAGTCCTCTCTGAAAGTTTTCAAAACTCGAGTTCCTGAGATTCAAAACTTGAGTCTCAAAAACCTTTCCAACTAAACAGTTTTTCACACTTTTTAAAACTCGAGTCCTCATTTTCATAACTTGAATTTTACAACTGGATCCAAAACTTGATATCAAAACCTGAAGTTTCAAATGAAGGTTTTTCAACTATACTTTAGAACTTTTATTGCAAACTCGAGTATTAATTGAAAGTTTTCCAAAACACGAGTCACACCTATCTTAACTAGAAGTTTTACTACTGAGCACTCAAGCTTGATGTTTCAGAATTCGAGTTATGAAAACTTGCAAATTCGAGTTTTTGATACTCTGACACAACTTCTGATACAGCTGAGTCTACGCTTACAAAATCTTTCCTTATTTATGCTTAGCCCATTTGAATTTCACCTACTCCCATAAATGCTTTATATCTTCACATAGTAACAGGAAATGGGTTCGTTAAATTCCTCTCCAGCGTGGACTCTCAACGGACAAATTCACAGACGTTGGACATACAATGTATTAGAGTTTTGCATTTTCAAGCCAGAGCATACAGCGTATCAGACTAGAAATAAAGTCTGGACTATAAATGAAAATCATTCAAGCTAAAGAAAAAGATGACGAAGAAAATGGAGTCACTGAACGTAAAACAGAGCACAGCTTTAGGACTCTGATATTTTCTTCTCCGAGAGCTTCAATGTTTATATATCCACTCTTTGAGAGAGTAGTTGATTGATTTATCCAAACTCAATGTATTTATGTGAGAAAATCAAGATTAGAATCTTGATATTGTTGGTTTGGGTTTGAGTTAAGAAAACAGAGCATGTGAGTCTCTGTTATAGTGAAGTCTGTAAAGGAGTGTGATTCCCGGTGTAACCTTACATGTGGTAAGGGGGAGTGATTGTAAAGGTTTCTCAAGTACCTGCGTTGCAAACTTGAGTGGGTTTCATAAATGCCTGAAAAAGTTTATGGGGTTCTCAAGTACCCACTATGACAAACATGAAATGGGTTTCACAAGTGTCTATGATTACATTGTGATTGTAATGGTTTTCCATGTACCTGGCTAAACTTGGATGGTATAGTGGATTGAAAATCTCTGAGGTGATCTAGGGACTGGACGTAGGTCAGAGAGGACCGAACCAGGATAAATCGTTGTGTGTTTTTTCATTGTTTCATCTTCATTAACTTATATTGATTTTCTCGTATACAATCTGTTTTCATACTCCGTTTTTTACTGACTCATAACTTGAGTGTTTTGATCAACTGAGTTTCGAAAAGAAAATTTTTTAAGACACACAATTCACCCCCTTGGGTGACAGCCATTCTAATATTTGGTATCAGAGAAGGTCTCTTGTTTAAAGGACTTAACCGTCTCAAGAGTGGTCCGTGGCTGAAATTGGGTTGTATGCGTTTTTGAATATTTTTTATAAGCTATCCTATGATTTTTGATTTTTGAAAGATGTTGGTAAGTTTTCAAATGATTTTGAAAGATGTTGGTTTTTCAATTTTTGAAAGCTAGAATTTGTTTTACGTGAAATTATTTCGAAAGTGATTTTCAGCCAAAGCAGAGAAAGGATTGGTCAGAAGAAGAAAAGAAAGTGATTTCCTTCAAATCTTGAGCAATGAAACTTCTGTATCAAAGACATTTGGTATTCTCTTGATTGTATTCATATTTCTAACAAATGTCTTGAAGTTGCAAGTTTTGACAGTTCATAAGCTATATACATCAATCGTTGATGAATCAAATTGGAACCTGTAAGCGTGGAAGGATTAATCATAAAACACTTCCATGAGTATTTTACTCCTTTTGTGTAAGATGTACTCACTTTGTTGCTTAAATACATTGACAATTGATTATCTTTTGTGAGCAATATGAGTATTTTAATCAAGACCTTGACTTGAATGTTTTGTTGAGAGCATTATCAAAGTCATCGTGCTTATAATTAGACTAATATATCAACCATGTGACTTTTGCTTCTGGGAGAATTCTCCACCATATGAACATCAATGTTTAAGATTTTAAAATGAAGCACTACTGATACATTTCTTGATTAGTGACTTCCATCTTTTATAGCATAAATTCACATGTTTGGAAAATGGGTTTCAAATTCATTCAAAATCTCAACTTTGTCTATCCATTATTATTTGAAAGAACATTTGAGATTTTGAAAAACATGACATAATCACTCTTGAAAAATAAATTCATCATGTTCATTCTTCCTTATCAGATTTACATGCACAAGTTCATTAGCTTGATCAAACTTGCTTTTCAAATTATTCTTATGCTCCCTAAAATTGATTTAATCATACAAAGCATAAGTTCTTTTTCTCTGAGCATTGCATTAAAAATCATCAATGGCACATTTTCTAGTTAAAACTCCTTTACAAATTGCCATTGAATTTTGCAAAACATTATTTTTAATCATTACCCATTTAGAAGCAGTGATTTGGATTATTTAGGGTGAAAGCTTACTGATCTTTGCTCCTTGTTCAAATATCATATGATGTGATTATATAAGATCATAAGACATGTGCTTAACCTCGTTAGATATCAGAATTTAAGGTTTTGCAGGGTGCTCTGAATTATCAGATGGAACAGAGGGAAATCATTCAAGTGATGCTCTTGAAAGTGCTTATGTCATTGAAATTTCTTTGAACTTGAATGACATTTTCTTTAACTCCAATGATTTTGGACAAAATGCTTTGATCATAGACCATTCATTTGTTTTCACTGGTGCTGCACATGTGTTCTCTCTGAAAGTGATTTTCTGAGTCTTCAAATTCTTCATCAAATCAGTTTTGTTTTCTCAAAACTACCTCCAGTTTGAGCAACACTCATTTCTGACATTTTGCTCATCTATTCCGAACATTGCTTTCACTTTCATGAAAGATTTTCAAATTTTTGGAAAAGTCAACTCTATTCCTCTTCTATATTTTAAACCCATGGACTCATTAAGGGGGAGCTTCATTTCATTTGTGCTTTACACTTTAAAAGCTCATCTCTCATATTTTCAGAAAATTGTACTTGTTTTGATGATACATTATCTTCTCCTTCCTGCTCATTATTTGAACACTTTGTGAAGAAAGAAATATTTCATTCTTGATTATGCTAACAAATCTTTGTGAGAATGAGTTTGACATAATGACAGGAGAATTGGAAAATATTGGTACTTAATCACAAGCTGGTTAGAAACATGTGATAAAACTCAAGTCCAGAAGAGAAAGCAAACTCAAGTTCTGAGCTCAAAAAGATCAAAAGCTTATCAAAGAATTAAAACTCGAGTTTTGGAGACAACTAAACTCGAGTTCCATCACGAGGAAAGAGAACTGGAAATTAGAATTTCAAGTTATGTCTGCGAGTTCAAGTAAAACTCGAGTTCAAAAATTGCTGAACTCGAGTTCTGGTAAGTACTTTAATGTTTGTTCATCTTCTACTCACGAAACTCGAGTTCTAAGAAGCTCAAAACTCAAGTTTTTGAATTGAAGAATTATATGTTTGTTAAAACTCGAGTTCTACTGAATTCATAACTCGAGTTCCAGTACTATGAAATTACTTTTATCTTTCAAAACTCGAGTTCTGGGATGACTAAAACTCGAGTTGTGCTGTACTCAGATGATTTAACTCCTTTTCTGCCAAAACTCGAACCCTAACCCCTTGTCTTCGCTATTCGAGTTCTCTCACCCCTGATCCAAAATCAACTGATTCAGCTCTCTAAATCCATCAAAATCTCTTTGAAAACTCTCATAAATCATAACCCACTTACTCATTTACCAATCTCACCAATTATTTCATCAGATTTCACATTCGACTGTATCGGACACCCATTCTCTCAAAATTTGCACTTTCTTGCTTCCTATCCAAAATCAGCCATGGCACGTACAAAAATTCCTCAATCAAGCACTCCAGAGTCTCCAACAGATACTTCCATTGCTCCTTCCCGCACCCAATCGTCATCCAAATGTGTACACATCGCAGAACCATCAGAATAGGAAACAGATGTTCCACTGGTTAAGGGAACAAGGACAAGGCAACCCAAATCGATTTCGAGGAAGAAGGTAAAAGGCAAAGAAGTAGCAGTCTCATCCTCTCAGCCTGAAGCTACTGTCACTGAACCATCTCAGACGGAGCCTATTGCTATTGAGCCAACCCAGACTCAGCCCTCAAACTTAGAGACAAAAAGTGTGTCCCCTTCTCAATTGGCTTCATCTTCACAGCAAGCAAGGCAGAAATCGAAGCTCAGAAGAGGAAAAGTAGAAAAAAGGGGGAAAAAGAACAAAGGAGTTACCAAATCCTCCTCCTTCATTCAATACTAAGCCGGTCTCCTCTGTAAATAAGTTTGAAACCAGAGCCTTATGTCCTGCTATCTATGCTGATCTTAACAAAGTAAATAGACTGTTGGGAATGGATATCAAGCCTTACTTAGGACACTATGAGAAACTGGTCAATTTGAATCGTGAATATTCCCCTGATATGATTTGGATATTCTATAGCAATATGAAGGACAAAAATGTAATAGAAAAGAAAGATTCATGAATATGGGCTACAGACCTTCATGAGAGGAGATCCTATTTACATCACTACTGATATGCTAAATGCATTTTTGGGTACATATGAGTATGATATGAACTCAAAGGATTTTTCAAATACTGAAGTATAATAACTATTAAGACCTGATGAGGAAGTGGGTGATGAGCTGAAATTTGAACCATCTTCTATGCCTATGCTTCAGAGAACTGTACACTATATCTGCAATATCCACCATTTTCTGTAAATTGAAATAGAGTCCAAACTAATAGTTATGAGATAAGTTAAGTCCCAAAAATAAAAGTACAGAAAGAAAAGATGTCAATGGACCAAAGAGACCCTGGTCAATTTAGTTCTAAGGCTTTGAAATTACTAAGAATGTAAGCCAGGGACATAAATGTCATTAAGTATAAAGACCAAAGGTAATATGGCCATTGGATAAAAAGGGGTCAAACCAGTAGTCAAAAGTTGAGTTTGAGCCCACAGATAGAAAGTACGGAAAAAGATGATGCCGATGGGCTGAAAACCACAAAGTCAGACTTGATCTAGCGGATGAAATTTTGTAGGAACTCTGCAGTTAAGCGTGCTCACCCTGGAGTAGTGTAAGGATGGGTGACCTTCTGGGAAGGTCCCAAAGGTCATTACACAAAAGACCAGGGGCGAAAAAGTCAAGGGCAAAATGTGAATTACGAAAAGTTAGACAAAATAAGGGCATTTTGGTCATTTGACAAAGTCAAAGTAAAAAAGTCAAACATTTGAGCAAAATATCAGAAAAAGTCACAGATGCCCAAAAGATAGAGTAGAATTCACTGATTAACAGAGATTCGACAGATTGCTGAAAATTGGCCTAGATTTTTATTTATAGAATTTTGAAGATCTAATGGCCGAAAATAATTATTTGAGGTATCAGGAGACCTCAATTAGTTGAGTTCAGGGCATAGAAAAATAAAGTGAATTTTATGTTAGTGTAGGATTTGACCAAGAGGGGGTGAATTGGTCACTTTTAAAAATTAAACATAAATCACAGAAATTAAACGAAGTCACCGAGAGAGCAGAAGAAGAATGGCACAACGATTTATCCTGGTTCGGTCCTCTCTGACCTACGTCCAGTCCTCAGAGCTCCTCTGAGATTTGCAATCCACTAATCACAAACAATTTGGTCTCTCGAGCCCTTACAACCAAGGGGTCACACTCCCCCTCACTATTTGCAAGAGAATAGAGACCGTCACTCTCTGTTTTTCTACAAACTCACAGCCCAATGATCTCAAGGTCCCGTCCTTGAGTTTCTCAACGAATAGAAGAATGAATTACAAGAGTAAACTCTCACAAGAGTAGATGTGCTAATCACTGAAGCTCACAGAGTGTTTTTTTTAATGTTACAGAAAGCAGAAGACAGAGAACGTAAGAGTAATATCGTTTTTTATCGTCGTCGTCTTCTGTCTTTAATGCTTCTCTATTTATAGCTGAGCTCATTCAATGTGACCGTTAGAGAAGATCAAATATCCGTTACTTTGATTGAATAGTCATTGTCTTTGGTTGGTGTGTGCATTGAATGCGGCAATAAATGTATTCCTGCGACGTCGGCGAAAACTGAGAAAATTTTGATTGCTTCCCGTTGTTGGAGATCTTCAGCAGATGAGACTTTTCCTGTTTCATAGGTTAGTGAACGTGCATTTATGGTAGCAGGTAGGTTTTAAAAAACTTTGGCAGGAATAAGGAAGGATTTGGTAAAAGTGAAGCTCCGTGTCTGACGCTGTTTGTCAGATAAAGTTGTGACTCGAGTTTAAGGAAAGCATGACTCGAGTTCTATGTCATAGATTTATAGCTATTTGAAATGTCATGTGATAAAACTTCAAGTTTTCAAAAATGCCTAACTCGAGTTGAGAAAACTTTAATTTGGAAAAATCGAGTTCAGATTGCAAGTTATGAAATCATGTTGTGCAACTTGAGTTTTGGAAAGGATGTAACTCGAGTGGATGAAACTTTAATTGCTACAACTCGAGTTTGTGTTGGAAGTTATGAAAAACCAGTTGTGCAACTCGAGTTATATGCTTCTGGAACTCGAGTTATATTGAAGCAAAATCTCCTTCAGAGGTTCAAGGACACGAAACTCGAGTTCTGTATACCTGGAACTCGAGTTGTCATGTCTTGAAGCTGGAAACTCGAGTTGTTGTTGAGAGTTTTGAGTAACTCGAGTTGCTGAGACTTCAAACTCGAGTTTTAACTTCATGAGTTTTCTTGAGAATAGATTTTTAGGCATGCAACTCGAGTTCTAAGAAGTCTGTGACTCGAGTCATCACAACTTGAAGCTGAGAACTCGAGTTATTCTTGAAAGTTTTGAGAAACTCGAGTTGTTGAACCTTCAAACTCGAGTTTTTGCACATGAAGTTCCGTGGACAGAAGACTTAAGGCATGTAACTTGAGTTCTTAGAAGAGTGTAACTCAAGTCATCACAACTTGAAGTTGGAAACTCGAGTTATACCTGAAAGTTTTCAAAATATAGGCACGGAACTCGAGTTGTGGATCATCAAACTCGAGTTTTTGAACTGTAAAACTCATTTTCAAAAATTCAAAAACCTTTTCCAAATCCTGCCATGTAACCTTTGAATTAAAACTTTGTTATCATCAAAACAATGCATCAACATTTTATAGTAATTAATAAAATTATTGCCCAATATACGATGAAGGTGAATTTCTAGAACGGAGGGAAAAAGGCCTAAAAATCCTGAAATTATAATTTTATTCAAAAATTAATTTTAGATAATTCGGAGGGCAATTTGATGAAAGGAAAAGGGCTAGTGTATCAGTGAAAATTATAGAAATTTTTAATGCCCTAAAAGTTAGTTGCCCGTCGGAAATACATTTTTCAGGGATTTTCGACAGGATAAAATTACCCTGTTATTTTTGGACGAATTTCATGGGTTATTTTTGGATAAATATTTTGCCATATGAGTAAAGGAAATATGGAGATTAAAAGAGGAAGAAAACATCTCCAGAAAACTAGAGAAAGATTTACCGGAATAAAGTTACTTTTACCGGTAAAAGTTGTAAGCTGATAAAGTAACCGAATGGCAATCGATTTAGTTAGAGGAACTAAGTCCCTAACCAGATTTTATCCATTAGTACAAGCAATAATGACCACTTTTTATCAACCAATGAAAAGAGAGCAAGTATGTATGGTGGTGGAAGGATTACAGCCATTAGATCTTATCATTTTTGCAAGAAGCAATCTCAACCATCCACCTAATTTCTCATGTGATTAAAGCCCATTATAATCAGATTTTTCTTCATTCCCCAGCCATATTTTCGTGCTCCAACCTGTAAAAAATAGAGAGAACCCCGTGGGGGAAGAGAGAGCACAAGGAAGAGCAAAAATCAAAAAAATCTCAAGGTAAGTTGGTGATTTAAGCTTGATTTCTTCACTAGATTTAATCTATGAGCTTTGTTCTTCCATTTGATCGGTTTATTTTCCTCTATGGTGCTGTGATTGAAGAGTTAAAGAGAGGGTTTTAAAAGGGGCTAGAGTGAGAAAATCAAGAGGAACAAAAATTGGAAGTGGTAAGTGGTTCAAATCAACTCTATGCTTGATTTACTACATGTTGATATGTTTGGTTTGAGTTGATTTGAGCTTATTTGTAAGTTTTGGCATGGAACCCTATAAGAGGAGGTGCTACACGAATTGGGACAGATATTGGATGGATATTTTGTGATAAATAATTGTTAGGATTATGTAAGTATAGAAAGCAAAGTTGAAAAATCCAATTTTTGGAAATTTTCCAGATTTTTGTCCAAACCTGTTTCATGAGGAAATAATGTGATTTTGATGATTTTGATGCTTCTAATGGCTGTAGAAGGCAAATTTGCGTAGGGTAAAAGTGAGAAAAGGATTTGGGAAGCATTTTGAATCATAAGTACAAGTTTTAAAGTTGTAAGGGGTCTTAGAAAGGGCAAGAGAGGTTATAGTGCGTTTTTGTAGTTCTCTTACATTGTTGATGACTTGAAAATGATGATTATGCTCTTGAATCATGTTTAGGAAGTTGAGA
>JANTPZ010121954.1:0-48554 GCA_025593235.1 Vachellia pachyceras | reverse complement strand
AAATTATTTAAACGAATTTTAATAAATATATTCACCCATAGAAATTTATATCTATAAATACTTTTTATTTAAATAATTCATTTAAATACTTTCTATATATTTTTAAATAATTTATTTAAACAAATTTATTATTTATTCCAAAAACTCATAAATATATATACACCTTCATATTTATATATATCTATATATATTTTTAACAAATATATATATACCCAATTATATATATTTATAAGTATTAAACCATGAAATAGCAATAGTAATAAATTTGCTAAATATTATTTTAACAATTTAATCATTACTATTTATTCAAAATAATAAATATCAAAAATCATATATTATAACAAAATTCGTAATAAATATCACAGGTATATAAAAATAAATTTAATATCACATATCATAGTTATAAAAATAGATCTACAATTCCATAGTCTTCTACAATTAAAACTTAAACTGTACAAAAATAAAATTTCAAAAATATTCTCAAATAAATATAATATTGATACCATTAGAAAGAGAAAAATATTTAGAATAACTTTCATGAAGGAAGTTTAATGAAAATAAAACATTTTACTTACCTAAATAATCCCAGTATTAAGACCTTAGACTGAAAAATACCCTTCCAGCCATCTTTCCTCCCTTCCAGCGTATCTTTCTCTCTCACTCTCTCTGCTCCTCACCGTGTGTGTGTGTTATGTGCGTGGGTGTGCTGTGGGTGTGGGTGAGTTGTGGGGGTATTTATAATACCCCTACAATACTTTTTTTTTTAATTTTTAAAACAAATTTCAACCCACCGAAAGCAGCCACCAAGTTTGACATTCTATTTTTTTTTATTTTTTTTCCACATATTTCCACCGAAAGAAAGCCCTCAAATTTGACATTTCAATTTTTTTTTAATACTTTACACTTTCTATATTATCCCATGAGAAAGAAAGAGAGAAAGCGGTAAAAGTAAGGCATACAAAGTAAACCTTCCCCAAAACGAAAGAGAGAAAATGGGCTAATAACAATCAGGGGTAAAATCCCTTGAATTATTTGGGTACACAAAAGTAAGAAAGATGTAAAGAATGTAAGGTGATAAGACCTCTCTGCACGATATTACAAAGATGATGAAAAGTATCAAAGACTATTGATGAGTTTAGACTCAAAGCATATTGGCATAGAAATAATGGAAAATTAGCAAGCTAAGAAAATGAGCTAATGTTTAGAAAGGAAAGAGGTACAATAAAGGAAATATGGCCTGAGAAAGTTAGCAGTTATGAGTTAAAGTAATATGAAAGAATGGTAATTTCAGGAGATAGACAAAATGAATTGAGTAAGGTCTAAAGAGATAGCACTAGTATTTATGATAGTCTTGGAGAATTATTAGTCTAACTACCCGCTGAGGATGACTGACTTATTCTTATCCATGTTCCATGGTCTGTAAGTTTCCAAAGGGTGAAAATGACTCCATTACCAATAGTTTTATAGATAAAAAGAGGCAATAAGCCTATAGAAAAGCAATATAGCTCTTAAGGTCATAATATACCTGATATAAAGCAAAGAAGAAAGAAAGGGAATGGAGCCTTTCTAAGAAGGCTCAAAGCCATGCTCTTTAGAATATGAGAATGTGATGATCAGGACTAAGTTAAAGATAGGAAAACTTCCTCCCTATGGTAGTTAGTACAGAGAGAGTATCCATGACTAATCATCATACATTCTTATTGTTACTACTTGGACTAAGCTCAATTCATTTTGATTCAATAAGAAAAAGCAAGTAAAAGGTAAAAAAAGGATAGCAATCGTTAGCTGGAAAAGTATAAAGTCAATTGAGTTTTACATCGACTAAGAATAAAGAAAGAAAAGTGATGAATCCTCAAAATAAAGCTATTGAGGACAATGCAAGTAAAATAGACTTGCTAAAGGGAAGATAAGAGAGGGGCTAGAGTAATATGATATGAAGAGTATCTGATGAAGGCTAAAGAAGAAAAGCCAAGACATAATGAAATATTGTAACATCATGATAATGAGTATATAATGGAAGCCCTAAGTGAAAATAGAAAATCCCTTTTTATTCACCAAGTATTGAAAGGAAAACACATAAGATGAAGAAAAGTTGCAGATAGTAAAATGTCGCAATGAATTAAGCTGACAAGATAAGATAACCATTAAGATGCAAGGCAAGAAGTAAGATTGCCTCAAATTTTATCCTTGATAAGTAATGGTTAGTTAGCAAAGGTCAAGAAGCTCTAAAAAAGAGAGAAATTGTTATGATCCTGAAATGGTGATCAAGCAGCTAAGAAGATAAAGCTAGTAAAGAAGTTATAAGTAGGTAGATAATTTGTGCCAATAAAAGATGGCCATTCAAATTAAAGTTGGAAATCATATATTTTTAAGAGTATCTCCAACGATGAGAATTAGGTTGATCTTTAAAGCTAAAGAAGATCGGTTAAGGAGCTGCTTTGAATGTTTAAAGATGAAACCATAGCTTACCGTTTGGCCTTACCCATAAATCTGAGTCAAATTTGACAGTAAATTCCTATTTCCTAGATAAAGAGTAAAATCTAGCTGCAAATTTTGTTATAGAATATGATTTTAAAAGTTATCTGACAAGAGTTAACGCCAGATGAAGTTGTGTAAGGAAACAAAAGAAGAAATGAAAACCAAGAGCTCAGAGTTATTTGATTAAGATACGTAAATTTCAAGGACAAATTTATTTATTTCAATTTGAAATAAAAGTCAAACCGTTAGTTGTGGGCTGAGATAAGGTTTAAAAATAAGTAGTATAAAAAAAGAGGAAGGTAATGGACCGAAAAGATTACGGTCAACTGATCGGCCACATTGGAAAGTATAAACTTTTCGTTGTTAAAGGTTGTAACACACCTTAACTACCCCCTTTAGCTTCATTTCATATCATTATGGAACCATTCTTGGGCCTTGAATAGCTTAAAAAGTTAAAAGAAATCAAATCTGAAAATTTGATTTTTAAAAGTTACCATTCACAGAATTTTGGCTCAACTTTGAAAATTTATAACTAATTCTAAAAAAATCGAAATTGAGTGGTTCCAATTTCCATTTGAAGCTTATAAGTTCTTATATTGTGGAAAAATACTCATTGGGTCATTAACTTTCCCAATTGATACAGTTTATTGCGCAAAGATTTACTGTTCATTTGGTAATTTTTCTATTTTTCCAGGGTTTTCCATGATTTTCTTCAAATTTTGGAACATCATAACTTTTCGTAAAAAACTCCAAATCCAGTGTTCTTTGGCTCATTTTAAATCTTGAAATGTGAAATATTTTTCTGAAAATATTTAACTCATTTGGAGTTCATTTACCCTGTTTCACGTCATACCAAAGTACAGGGTTTGACCAACTTTACAATCACCATTTAGCCAAACTTATTATTTCATAACTTCATACTTAGGCATTCCCACTTTTAAATCTCATTTGTTCATGATTAATCATGCATTTGGGATTAAATAAAGTATGCTTCCACTACTCCATGGCTATCATGCATGTAGGAGTTTAATTTACATAAATACAACAATCCTCAACATAATCTTCAAACATAATTCATAATTTCTACAAACAAGATCATCATAATATGCCATCTTCTATCACCATAAACCTTGCTCTTACCCTTGCTTGTGCTTGTACCTAAAATGGTTAGTGGGTGAGGGTGAGATTTCAAGGAAATCCCAGTAGCAAACACTCTAATAATATATCTGCGTGCATGATAAATAATGAGATCAAGTATGCCATGTAGCAAGAACAATCAATCAACTTCCCAAGTCAAGACAATCATTGCATAACAACCATCATACTTTCACACAAGTAAGGTTTCATAATTTAAATGGCTACAACCACACAACAAACATGGCAACTAACACATATATAAATCAATGCAAAGTATATGTCAAAGTTAGGAGTGTTGCTACCTTGTCCTCTTAATTCCCCCTTGAACTTGAAGCTCTCTTGTTAATCTTTTCCAATGATTTCTTTGGTATTTAAACTTCCTAAACATTACACTAGAACATAATCATAAATTTCCAGCCATCACAAAACAAGAAAACTTGCAAAAACGCAATATAACCTTTAATGCTCCTTTAAGCACCCTTAAAACTTTGAAATTTGCTCTTATGATTTCTAATGCTTCCCAAAACTTGTGATCACTTTTACCCTACAAAAAATCTCATTTTAAAGCCATTGGAAGCATTAAAATCATCAAAATCCAGCTCCTTCCCCACAATCACATATCTGGACGAAAATCTTCCAGAAGCACAATAAAATGATTTTTCAAACTTTCAACTTATACAGTCACATATTCTTGATCCAAAACTCATTTCCATGGATTATATAGCTTGAATACAACTCTCCTACATCCATTAGAAATTTTGTCAGCATCTCCCCTTAGGGTTTGCCATTCAAAAATTTACAAAACAACCAAACAACAACCAAACAATCACAAGCTATACACCAAACTACTCCTTACAACACAAGGAGTGTTTTGCACATGATTATTGGCTCTAAATCCCTCTCTTTCTAACTTTTTCTCTCAAGAACACAAACTTTGAATCTTGAAAAAGAGAGGTTTAATCCAAATTCTAATCCAAGCTCTCTTACCTTAGAAGAGATCACAAGGATTAAGAATATGTATCTTATTGAAGGGTTAGCTCTCTTACCTTAGTTGTTCTTCAAGCTCTTCATTCTCTCTTGTGCTTGTTAATGGCGTCTTGGGCTCTCTATTTTTGGATGAAGAAGACGTGAAAAATGAGATGAAGAGGAGATTTTTGTTTAATAAACTCTTCACAATATAACCAAGGGTTGAGATTAATTCTTGAAATCTCAATATTAATCTAAGAGTTATAAACTTACCAACACATATGCCACTTTCTTCCTTCTCATTGGTTAGTTAAAAGTGGCAATTAATGAAGGTTATCAATCTAACTGAACTAGTTACCATCCAGTTACTTCTACCGATTACACTTTTTACCGATAAATGTAACTTTATTCGGGTAAATTTTTCTCTACTTTTTCTGGAGATGTTTTATTCCTCTTTTAATCTCCATAATTAATTTACTAATATGGCAAAATATTTTCCCAAAAGTACCCCTAAAATTCGTCCAAAATTAACGGGGTACTTTTATCCTGCCGAAAATCCCAAAAACTTATTTCCCACAGGCAATTAACTTTTAGGGCATTAAAAATTTCTATAATTTTCACTGATACTCTAGCCCTTTTCCTTTCATCAAATTGCCCTCCAAATTGTCTAAAATTAATTTTTGAATAAAATTATATTTTCAGAATTTTCGGGTCTTTTTCCTTAAAATCGGGAAATTCGCCTCAATTGTATATTTTTCTTTGCCTTGAACTCAACTGATTGGAGTCTCCTGGTACCTTCAATAATTATTTTCGGCTGATTTACCTTTAAAATTCTCTAAACAGAGATCTAGGCAGCATTTTAACAATCTGTCAAATCTCAGTTAATTAGTGAGTTCTGCTCTATCTTTTGGGCATCTGTGAATTTTTTTGATATTTTGGTCAACAGTTGACTTTTTGACTTTAACTTTGTCAAATGACCAAAATGCCTTTACACTTCTCTTAATGACCAAAATGCCCTTACACTGTCTAACTTTTTGTAATATCCATTTTGCCCTTAACTATTTCGCCCCCGGTCTTTTGTGTAATGACCTTTGGGTCCTTCCCAGAAAGTCACCCATCCTTACACTACTCCAGGGTGAGCACGCTTAACTGCGGAGTTCTCATAAAATTTCTCCTGCTGAGCCAAGTCTAACTTTGGGTTATCCAGCCCATCAGCATCAACTTTTTCTGTGCTTTCTATCTGTGGGCTCTATCTTGAATTTTGACTACTGTTTGGCCCTTTTTATCCAATGACCATATTGCCCTTGGTCTTTATACTTAATGACATTTATGTCCCTGGCTTACATTCTTAGTAATTTCAAAGCATTAGGGTGAAATTGACCAGTGTCCCTTTGGTCCATTGACATATTCTCTTTATGTACTTTTATTTCTGGGCCTTATCTTATCTCATAACTATCAGTTTGCCCTTTATGTCAATTTACATAAAATGGTGGATATTACAAAGGCCTTGGAAACGAATCAAAACACTTGTGATTTCTAAGGATTACAATATAGGGTGCAACCCCGAGGTTGTTCTCTATGGAGCCGTAGGCACAATTAGTTCACTTAACTTGTGGATTAACTCCGCTATGATGAAAAGGGGTTGTTTATTTCTAAAACTTAAGTGAAAAAGGAAATGCTTAAAATAATTTTCTTTTTGGGATTTTTGGATTATGGGAATGCAGAAAACTAAGTTAAGAAAATGCAAAAGTTCTTGATGATAAATTCCCTTTGGAAATGGTTCAGGCTACCATAGTTCGTAAATGATAAGGTGGAACAACAGTTTCACACTAAGTTTCATAATCAAAACCCCAACAACTCGCTAGGTCATAAATTCCATGCAATGAACTCCATTCCATGAAAGCCTTTAGAAACACTTAGTGTGTGTAGTGAAGTTGCTAAGTGAAAAATCAAATTCAAAACATTATCATCTCAAATATCAGGGACAACTAGGAAGACAAGAGAGAATAACAAAGATTGCATTAAATAGGTGGTAATGAGACTTCACACTACTCAGTCAAATACAAAGCAAATAAATACACAATTTAATCCAAATTTTGTTACAACCGTAATCAAGTATTTAAGTACAAATTACTAGTCCTAACTCAGCAACTAAGTAATCCATAACGAAAATACAGACTAATACTCCCCATGTTGAGCCCTTGAACTCAAGCCTTCTCCATCCCCAAGAGGAAACCAGATGTCTAGCTGCTCATATGATCCAATTCGACACACTCCATTCAAGGATAAGCAAGCACCATTGTCTGGAAAGAAGAAGTGAAGGTGGTGGCTAGGGTTTTTGGATGAGAATGAATGAGATGAAGATCCTTAGCTGCTCCCTTTTCTCCTCTCCCTTTCAATCTGTTGAAACTTACCCTAAATAGGGTCTTTTAACTGGCTAGGTCGGAATTGCAAATTGGGTCGGTTATTTTTCCATCTCAGGTCTGAACTGGGTTGCTGATGCGCGATATTCACCATTTTTAACTTGAGGTTTCACCGCGGTGAACCTCTCCCAGAGGACTTTGCTTGCCTGTTTGAGTTTAATCATGGTAAACATTGGAATGCATCGCAGCAAAATATTTCAGAGCTGCTTCCTTTCAGTCTTTGCAAGAGTCCCTGAAATTAAATAGCAATGATTTGAAATATAGCTTGCCCAAACTTAGAATTAAGTGCAAATATATTGTAATCCATGGCAATTGCACCCAAAATCATGCTAATCAAGATCAACAACTCTTGTTTCCCAATTAAGCACAAGTAGGGTCATGATGGGCCAAAAATGCATTAAATACTTTGAAAATCTTAGCAAAAACAATAAAGAAATATAGCTAAATCATCAACCTAGCCCTAATGTACCAAATTTTATTTGAACTTCGCAGTTAATTGTGCTTGCCCTAGAGAAATGGAATGATGGGTGACCTTTCTGGGAAGGACCCATATGTCATTAAACATAAAGAATAAGGGCAAGAATGGAATTTGTAAAAAAGTAAGAGTATTTTGGTAATTAAGGGAACGTACAAGGGCATTTTGGCCATTTGAATAAAGTCAAAAGTGAAAAGTTAACGTTGTCAAAGTTTGACCAAAAATATCAAAAAAATTCATAAAGACACGAAAGGTAGAGAAAAAGTTACTGATTAGTATGTGAGGTCCAGTTTCAGTTAAATCGACCTAGATTGCTGTTAAGAGAATATTAAAGGTCATTTAATTTTTGGAATTTTTATTAAATAATTAACCAAAAATAATTATTTGAAGTACTAGGAGGCCCCAAGCATCTAATCTCAAAGCAAGGAAAAATAGCTTAGAATTTCTAGTATTTTATAAAATTGTTGCCCAGAATACGAGAAAAGCGATTTCTCGGATCGGAAGGAAAAGGCCAGGAGAAGCCCTAGAATTAGGATTTTCTTTAAAAATTAATTAAATACATTCTGGGAAGAAATTTTAGAAAAGAAAAGGTGTGAGGATATTAGTAATAATTTTAGGAATTTTTGGTGTCCTTGGATTCAGTTTCTTATCAGTAATTCGCTTTATCGGTGTTGCGAAAGCATAAGTAACTTTATGGAAACATAAAGTTTCCAAAAGTATTATTGCCATGATGAGTTTTGCCTCTTGTTATAGTCTTAATTGAGAAGCAAAAAGGAGAAATAAATATCCCAAACAAGTGGTAGAGATTGTCATAACAAAGTTACTTTATCAGTGTAAGTTGTATTGGATCTTTGACACATGTCACCATTTTATTTTGGCACTTGTGGGTAGATTTTTATTCACATTTGTAACCCATTAATGTCTGCCTATGAGAGCATAAAAAGTGTGAAATGTTTTGGGAAATTAATGGCCATTGGATCACATAAAGTTTGCAAGATCAAATCCCAACCATTAGATCATTTTAGCAACTCAATAAAGGCAATTATGCACCTCATTTCCAGCCATATTTCATGCAGTTTTAGACCTGAAAAGAGAAGAGTAGTGGGCAGCCATTAAAGTTCAAGAGGAGAAGAAAATGCTCCAAGAAATCCAAGATAAGTTGGGTTCTCTTGCAACCCTTAGCATATTTGTGATCCTTAGAGCTTCCTCTACCTTTCTATCGGTTTAGTTTCTTGATTTTGGTTATATTTTGGTTGCTGTAATGTTAGGGTTTGAGTGATAGAAAATGAGAGAAAGAGGGATTTAGATCAAGTAATTGTTACCAAACAACTCTATGCAAGTTAAGGAGTTGATTGGTGTGTGCTTTACAATGGTTTGATACTTGCATGAAATTTTTGAATCTCAAAACCCTAGGGGAGGTGCTGTCCAATTTTCTATTTGAATGGAAAGTGATGTTTAGATGTTATAGAATGCATGAGAATAGGTAAGAGAATAAGATTATGCAACTACATGCAAAGGAAGTTGAAAAATCATTTTTGTTTTTCATTTTTCCAGATTTTTAGCCAGCTGGAATTTTTAAAGAAGGAATGAGTTTTTGATGATCTTAATGCCTCCATTGGCTTTAGAATAAAAAATTGTGTAGGGTATAGGTGAGAAAACAAGTTTAGAAGCATTAGAATCAAAGATTGGAATTTTGTGCAATTAATTACCTAAGTTGTTGTTTTGAGTAATTGAAAGGAAAGAAGGCTTCTTTTGTGATATTTGATCTTAAAAATGGAATCCACATGAAATGTTATAGGAGATAAGCATGTTAGATTAATTTTGAAGTCTAAAGATGCAAAGTTGCAAAGTTAAGGTTAAAGAGAGCATGTAGAAGTAGTTAAAAAAATAATGGGATCAATGGTCTTAATGAATTATTAATTTTTACTTGATGCTATCTAGGACCATTGGACACCCAAGAGACCAAGAAAAAGCAAGGGGAAGAGGTAGCTTAGCAATTATTGTTTTAATTTCATTCCACTGTATTTGTTGCATAATTACTTGCTTGCTATGATTTGGTTAATATGCCATGGTGTGAATGATAAGGTTATGACATGATGAAGATTTATCTCTATGCTATGTTGTATGATATATGAGGTATGCATAGCATTTTATTTTCAAGGTTAAGCATGTATTATGTTTTAAATGCATGTCATGTGATTATACAATAGTTGTTATGCTACTAAGATTCCCAAGAATCTTACCCTATCAATGTAACCAAACCCTAGGGCTAGCTTTATCCAAGAAGAGAAGAAGAAAGAAGGAGAATGCTTGGAGGTTTAGTAAGTGATTAATGAGCATTTGTTGAAAGTTGTAAACACTCATAAGGATATTATGTGTTTATTACCATTGATAGCATGTGTAGTAGAAGATTTTACTTTCATGCATGCTATAATAGGTCAAAATGCTCCAAAGGCATTAATATTGCAAGTTAAAGCAATCATACCTCAATTGGACCAAGTGAGCAAATGGGGATAAAAGTCAACAAAATAGGACTCAAAGTTGACCATCTCGAATAGACGTAGTTGAGAAAGTTAGGATGTGATATTTTACTATCAAATAGATATGATTTTTCTCTTTAAAATTAGTGGTATTTTGTCCAAATCTGATAACCATGCTAAGAGATATGCCCTTCCAAACATGGGCTAAAATACTGGAAAAATAGAAAATGACCAAATGAACAGTATCTTTTGAAATAAAAACTGAGCACGATTTTCAAATGAAACTATCCAGAATTTATTTTTCCTCTAAAGTTTATTCAAATATCTTCCCATAGGATTTAGAATCACTGAATTTCAATTTTTCTACAATTAATTGTAATTTTTCAAAGTTAAGGCCATTTTTGAAGAGTTATGAATAGTAACTCGAAAGCAAAAATTAGCAAACTTCATTTTCACAAATTATGGCCTACTAAAGTGATTCCAAACGCTTCCGCTGGATATGTTAAATTGTATAACTAAGTATTACAAGTATAGAAAAAGAAATGTGCCTAAGAGATATGATATAAGAAGCATGTAATGAAAAGAGAAGTTCTAAAGAGACAACGAGGAATGAGCAAGACCTAAGAAGACATGTTGGCTTCTATGATTAGTCTTGGAGAATTATCTATCTAGCTACGATTGATGATAGATGACTTATTCTTAACTTATGCTCAATGATCTAAAGGTTCCAAAGAGTAAAATGACTCCCTTATTAAAGTAAAGAGGCGATAAGCCTACAGAACAGAAATATAGCTCTTAAGGTCATAGTAGACCTAATTAACAGAAAGTAAGGAGCCTTCATAAAAGGGCTATGAGCCATAAGCATTATGCTGCTCTTTGGGATGGGAGAATGAGATGAACAGAGGCTGAGATCAAGATAAGAAGGTTACCTCACAATGGTTAGCTAGTATAGAGAGTACCCTTGACTATTTCTATAGATAGCCAACTGTCACTTAGGATAAGCTTATTCCAATCCCCAAAGTAAGAAAGTAATGCAAGTAAATGGCAAAGCTGTCAACCTTGAATGAGTTATACTCAAGCCAGCTAAAGTGTAAGATAAGCTTAAGAAGCAAAGAGTTGTTAGAGAACTTCAAAGATTGAAGCATAAGGCCTCAGGCATGAACGCGAGTAGATAGTAATGAAACTAATCAAATAACGAGGGATCTAGAAAGTAAAGTTAAAGTTTCTCTGAACTGTGAAAGTATAGAAGAACTAAGGGAATTGAGATATCTTAGAAGTTCCCTACTGGAGGCTAAAGTTCAGAAAATGAATTTACCCCCGAATAGCTTACCGTTTAGCTTACCCCCAGAAAATGAATTAAACATGAATCTAAGTTGAATATGTAATGCATTTCATGTTTCCCAGCCCAAAAGGTATAATCTAGAACTAGTTCATGTGGCAGAATTTGATCTCTAAAAGTGGTCTTGCAAGGGCAAAGGCTTAAGGAAGTTAAGAGAGAAACAGAAACAGAGATAAAAACAAAGTGTTTATAATTATTTGAGTAAGACATGAAAATTTCGAGGATGAAATTTATTTTTAGAGGGGGAGAAATGTAATATCCTCATAAATGTAATGTTAAAGTGGATAAAATAGTTTTTAGAGTGCCCTAATTTATAAAATTGTTTCAAGAAGAAAGTTATAAACAGTTTACCGGAACGGTGATACGAAATGCCGAAAATCGCTGAATTTGGATTTTCAGAAGAAAATTAATTAAGGGCATTTCCAAAATGAGTTTTGAGAAAATAAAAATACCCTCGTGAGCTTATGAATTATGGGAATTTTTTAGGGTTAGAAATAGTCTTAGTGATTAGAAAATCCCCGAAAAGCATTTATGGTAGCCGAAAATCATAAAAGTAAGGGCATTTTTGGAAATTGGATTATGGGCAGACTTTATTAAGTTTCCTAAGCCATTCTTCTGCCTCATTTCATGCCAAAACTAGAAAAGAGAAAAAGAGTGGCAGTGGAGAAGAGGAAGCTTGTGACACCTCTTATTTTTCCCTCAAAGCTTCATATTATATCTCAAATGAACTACTCTTGGGCTTTGGATAACTTAAATTGATCAAATAAGTGAAATAAAAATTTTAAAAAACCGAAATTACTATTCACTTGGTCAATTTTCCATATTTCTGTCCCAAATTTGAAAAATCATAACTAATTCTAGAAAAATCGAAATCAAGTTGTTCCAATTTCTTTTTGAAGCTTAGAAAGTGATCTTTGCCCAATTAATACAGCTAATTGTGCAAAAAGGAACTGTTTAATTGGTACCCATTTATTTTTCCAGATTTATCTCTCAACTTTGGGCAAACATAACTCTTTACACAAATATCCAAGATTGGACTCATTTTAAAGCTTAACATGTCTAGTATTTAACTGGAAAGTTACAGCTCAAACAGAGTCCATTTACTATTTCTCATCGCCTTTCAACACAAATGAGATTCTGATGTTGTTGGAACCCCCATCTTTGAAAACTTAGTTTTTCTTAAAAATTTATCAAAACCTCTTTATAGTTAAAACTCAACCTCTTGTAATGCATGATTACTTCCTTAGCATTCTAGCCCATGTTCATGCATGCAGTATCATATATCAATTTACTAATCATGTAGAGGTTTATTGATTACAATACTACAACACTTGCAAATAAAGTTCCAACAGTTCAAGAAAATTCCAAGGGTAATGACATCATCTTCATTCACCAATAACTTATTCCTTACCCTTGCTTGAGCTTGCACCTACATGGTTAGTTGGGGAATAATGAGATTTATGCAAATCCCAATAGCAAAACTAACTAACAAAACTTGTGAATGTGCATGTAATGCTTTTCAAGATGTGTGTATGATCAAGGTACATGTGGCATGTTCAAACATTACATTATCATGCATATGGCCATAGCAATCAAATTCACATATCATACACATAACAAGAATAATGCACCATTCACACAAGTTCATAAAATGCTTTAGAAGAAGTTAATAGTCTTGCTACCTTGCTCTTTAATTCCCTTGAAACTTGAGCCCTTTTTGCTTAGTTTCCCAATGAGTTCTTTGGCTTATTAACTTCATAAACACCATACAATAGTATACTCATAAATTTCCAGCCAGTAACAAGGCAAGAAAAACCATTAAAACGGAATATAACACATATTGCTCTTTCAAGACCCTTAATGCTTTGTAACTTGTTCTTTTGATTTCAAAAGCTTCCTAAATCCTTTTCTTACTTTTACCCTACAGAAATTTGCCTTCTAAAGGCATTGGAAGCATTAAAATCATCAAAATCCAACTCCCTATATTTCTTTTGATTTTTCCAAAAAACAGAACAAAGAGGGTTTTTGGGAGTTTTCAAACTTTGTTCATGTATGCTTGTGTATTCTTTCTTCCAAATCCCTTTTCAAGCATTATATAACTTAAAAAAAAATCTTCCAAATCAATCCTAAAGTGGACGGAACCTCCCCCTTAACCTTAGGGTTTCAAAAATTTCTACAACAACATATATCAAACTACTCTTTACTACTCAAGAAAGAACTTGCAACCATTTACTACCTCTAAAACCTTCTCCTTTTTCATTTTCATTTCTTGAACCCTAAATTTTCATCTTCAAAAAGAGGGGTTTGTTCAAGAAAATAATCCAAGATAAAGGTAGTAGAAGTTGCAAGGAGTAGGAAAATGTAAAGAGTTGATTGATTGGATGATTTACCTTGAATATGGAAGCTTTTCTTTCTTCTTCTTCCTTGCTCAAATGGCATCAATTTGCAACACTTGGGAGGGAGGAGGGTGACGGCAATTATGGGAAGAAAGAGAAGGAAATGGCTTGTTAAAGACTCTTCTTGAAACTTGTATGGTTGAGATCAAAACTTGATCACCAAGTTTTAATCTTAAAGCATAAGATCTTGCCACTTGTCAAGCTTCTTGTGGCTCTCACAAAGCAACATTAATTAGGTGTACTTGGCCTTTTAGAACTTAGTTAGATTAATGGAATTGGTTACTATCTAATTACTTGCTTTAGTTACAATTTACCTCGGTAAAAGTAACTTTTCTCCAGTAAATCCTTTTTTATTGTTTTCAAGAGATATTTTCTTCCTCATTTCATCTCCTCATTTTATCATTCATATGGCCACACCTTTATTCCCAAAATTCCCCTAGAAATGCTTTGAATTTTACAGGGTTCCTTGCTCCGGACGAAACACTGTAAAACGTGCTTCCGATACGCAATTTGACTTTAGGGCACTAAAAATTCCTGAATTTTCCCTGATACACTAGCCCTTTTCCATTCCTCAAATTGCTTCCTGGATTTTCTGTAACTAATTTTCTAAGAAAATCCTTTTTCCAGGGTTTTCAGGTCTTTTTCTTCTCGATTCGGGAAATCGCCTTTACTGGATACTGGATAGTAATCTTATTAATTACTATAAAATCTCCTTTACTTTTCTATGTTTGGATCTCAGACGTTTAAGGACTCTCAATACCTCAAATAATTATTTTTCGGCCATCTAAGCCTTAAAAATTCCATAAATAAAAATCTAGGCCGAATCTCAAAAATTTGGGAGATACAGTTCTGATCCGTGAGTCTCGCTCTATCTTTCAAACCTCTAAATTTTTCCACTATTTTGGTCAATAGTTGACTTTTTAACCAACTTTGACGTTTTTGGTCAACTTTGATGTTTTTGGTCAACTTTGACTTTTTGGTCAAATTACCAAAATGCCCTTACTTTTACTATTCTTTTCTAATTTCCATAATTGCCCTTAATCTTTCATGATGTATCGGTTTGGCCTTTATTTCTGTTATTGAAATTCTGGATATTACAAAGCTCAAGAGAAGTAAGAGTTGAAGCTTAAATCTTAAGGTAAAATTGGTTTAAGCTTGATTTCTTCTTATAGAACTCATCTATGACTTCTACTCTTCCATTTAATCGGTTTAGATTTCTTGAAAAATGGTTGAGTGGTCTGTTTGGATGATGAGGGTTTTAAGAGAAATCGAGAAAAGCAAGAATCACAAGTAATAAGTGGTATAAATCAACTCTGTGCATGTTTTGTGACATGTTATTAAATTTGAGTTGATTTGAGCTTGTTATGAAATTTTGGCATGAAACCCTCCCTTGAGCTACTAGAAGAAATTGATTATGTATGGGAATGGATGTTTCTAAATTATTAAATGATTAGGAATTGATATAGGAATGAGATTATGCATGTATATGCAAAAAAATCATGCAAAATTCCATTTCCTCCCATTTTGGGCAAATTTCGTGCAGCTGTAGTAATGAAGGGAAGGAGTGTGATTTTAAATGTTTTTATGCTTCCATTGAGTTTAGAATGTAAAATTGTGCAGGGTAAAAGCGAACTATCAATTTTGGAAGCATTAAAATCATAATTGGCCAAGTTAGAAATTAAGTTATCAAGAGAGAGTTTTATGAATTGCTAAGGGTCATAGTGCTTTGAAAAATGGCTTAATATTGATGCCAAATCTACTATGGCATGTGAAGGAGTGCTAAAGTGCCAATAAGAATTTCAAAGAACAAGTGCAAGTGGAAGCCACCTCAAGTACCATTGGAAAGTTAAAGTTTCAAGGTAGCAACACTTCTAACTTTGACATCTACTTTGCATTGATTTTTATATATGTTAATTGCCATGTTTGATATGTGGTTGTAGCCACTTAAAATGAAAAACCTTGATTGTGAGAATGCATGGTTGTAGCTATGCAATGATAGCTTGGCCTTGTGCAACTGTGATAGAGTAAGGTTTATTATTTATGTTACATGGCATAGTTGTTTCTATTTAGATAATCATACATGTTGATGTATTGTTAGAGTTGTTTGCTACCGAGATTTCTTTGAAATCTCATCCTTTCCAATAACAAACCATAGGCAAAAGCTCAAGAAGCAAGGGCAAGGTGTTGCAAAGGTGAAAGATCGTGGCTTCCAAAGCTAAAGGAAAGCTTGCACATGATGTATTGATATACTGGTTGATGTATATATGTTGCACATCTATGAATTCTTGGATGAATGTAAATTAAACTCATGCACTAAGTCATTTATGTGATATGAATATTGATAGGTATATTTGGAAGTAGAATTCATAAAGGAAGTGAAAAGAGCACGCAAACTTGGCTAAAGAAGGTCCAAAACCCTTCAATAGGACAATATAAGAAATTCAAACAAATGAAGTCCAATTATCCTGAAATTTTGCAGACAAGTAGATCTCGTTCTAAGCTTTCTATAGAGTCCTAATTTACCAAATTTGGAGTAGTGTGCAAATGGTTGTGAATTTTGGAAGTTTAGCAGAAAATCTAACAGCAGAATTTGGTTGTGGTGAATTTTAAGATTGGCCACGACAAAAGTGATCCGAAAGGAATTTTGCTATGTTATGGAAAAGTTCACGGGGATTAAATCAAAAGTTCGTTGGGGTAAAAGTGGTCAGAGACAAATTTCTCTAAGTTCAAAAGTTCACAGTGACGAAATTCAAAGTTGACCACGAAATTCCTCCGTCATGACCGAGTGAATAGTGATTTTTCCAAGTCTTTTCAATTTGGTATGAAAATTATTTTAGTTCCAGGATTATTTTCTCTCATAAGCTGTGAAATAAGATTTCTTTAGAGATCAAGATCACTTGGATTAAATATTTCTAGAATTAGTTGTGAATTTTCAAAGTGGGCCAAAAATGTTAAGTTTTTAATGAATAATAGTTAAAGTTGGTTTTAAAATTCACATAGATACCTAATTCTAGCTTATATAATGGCTTCAAGTGATTTAGTTAAGGTCTCTAATGGATGATGTAAGTTAAGATAAGAGAGGTATTACAATCCTCCTCATCAATCGCCTCATCACCGTGGTTGAAGAACCTATGGAGTCGCCCTACTCTTCTCTCCTCCACTTCAGTTCTCACCAGATGCAAACCCATTTCTCTCATTTTTCTTTCCACAAAAAATGGCGTGGAAAGTAACGTAATTGTATATCCAATGTGGAAAATGGCCTTTAAAGCATCTATTGCTACATGTGACAAATGATACGTTTTATAAACTTCCGGGTAAAATTTGGTCCCAAAAAAATCTGGATTTTCAATTATCCAACGTGTATACTTCCTAGGAAAAAATGCTACTTTACTCGATATAATAACCTAAGTATCATTCTCTCTAAAGGTCAATTTGGTACGTTGACTAACGTAATTGATTTTGATTGAAATAGAAATGAAAATGAGATTTGAAAATGTGTTTGGTATTGACATAGAATTGAGATATTATTTTTATTAAATACATGAAATTACTAGCATGACCTCACCCAAGGAAAATCCTACCAGTTCTTAAATAACCAAGCCACTGTTCACCACCATAAAAAACTACATCCGTTGGCCATCGGAAAATCCATCTAACTCAAGATCCATACAATAAACATATAAATAATTGAAAGAAGTGAAATGTTTGCTTGAAATTGAACAAAAATTGAAAATGAAAAAGAAAAAATTTGAAGAAGATATGATGATGGAGGTCTCTCCTACTAGTAAGTCACTCCTGTTTGGCTACATAAAATGCCCTAACCGCAGCAACTAATCGAACAGGTTTAGTGCCTTGGCAGTAAGAAGACAGCTGTCACCGTCACTTACTATGAACACGGCCTTGGTCTCATCAAGATTAATGGTTGCCCATAGAACTTGTGGAGCCGAAGATCCTCCAATTTAAGGCTTTCGAACCCATCCTCCTTTTGGAAAAACACCGTTTCTTCGACATCAACATGTGGATCCACATAAAAGGCAGTGATCACACCTCTCAGATATATGTTATTCGCTCGAGTATAGCCAAAGATAGAGGAAGACTATAGGTGAGAAGACATATATTTCACCATTGAAGTTGAAGAACACAAACCTCCCTAAGCATGGGTTATATCATGAGAGCCAGACCAATCCATTTTAATGGGAATGGATTCCCATTTCCACATCTCTTCAGTTGTACCAAACTATGGAGTGGAATTCCATTTTGGTACGAATGTAAAGAGAAAGATCCCAAGAACCCACAGAGCCAATTAGAAACATATGCACCCAAAAAATCTAAACAATTGTTAACGATCCACTTGAAACCTTGAATACGCAACAACAACAATCCTTAGTGTTGGAAGATGCACAAGGTTGATCAAGCCTTGATAAATCTATTAGTTCAGTAAATAACCTAGAAAGATCATCTCTCAAACAAGAAGCAACTTGCAAAATGCAAAGATTTAATCTCAAAACTCGAATCTCATTATCTTTTTCAAGAAGGAAGAGTACAATGTATTTATAAATGTTACAATATGAAATTCTATCCTAAAAATATGAAATGAAATCTAGAATCTAAAAAGATGAAATTCAAATTTAGAACTAATATCTATCCTAAAATCTAGGAACAAGAATATTCAAAAGATTATCTTCTAACTAATTTGAAATTCAAATTTTCGTACAAATAAAATAGACAATAGTTAATCAGCATTTTAGGCCAAAAATGTGATTATTTAGGTCCAAATGAGTTCTCCCATATATGGCACTTGGTCCAAACCCTTTAATTTGAAGCCTCCAAGCCCAAAATATGATCTGCAGCTCTTCATTCTCATTTGTTGATCCAAATGCCCTTTGCATCATCAAAATCTCTTGCACAAGTCCATTCAATACTTCCTTAATTCTTTTTGCCCTTGCTCTTATGATCCATCCACTTGGAATTTGTATTGGCTCATTGGAATTTGATGTGTTATGCTAGATCACATCATTCCCTCTCTCCTCAAAGAGATTCATCCTCAAATCTTCAGCACATGAAGAAAATAAGTACTCAATGCTTCTTAAGCATAAAAATCCTGTTAGGATTAGAACGTACATGCAGCAGAATTTAAAATTTTCTAATCCAAAATACGGATCTGTCAAAGGCGTTTAGATCGAGGAGATGAAGTCGTACCTTTTACGTTTCGAGTTCGTCCCTTCCTTGCGTTTGGATCTGTGACTCCTTGATTGTAAAGGCTTGTGAAGCCTAGTTGATTGATATTAGTGGATTGCAAATCTCAGAGGAGCTCTGAGGACTGGACGTAGGTCAGAGAGGACCGAACCAGGATAAATCGCCGTGTCCATTATTTCTCTGCACTCTCGGTGACTTCATTTTAATTTCTGTGATTTACGCTTTAATTTTTAAACATGACCAATTCACCTCCCTCTTGGTCAAATCCTAGACTAACATTTGGTATCAGAACAGGTCTCTTATTTAAAGGACGTAACTGTCTCAAGAGCGATCATGGCAGGATTTGGCGAACATGTGATAGCCGACGGAGCATCAATAACCAGACCTCCAGCATTCAATAGCAAGAAGTTTTCATTCTGGAAGATAAAGTTCCAGAACTTTATTATGGCCACTGACTTTGATTTGTGGGACATTTTTGAAACAGGTAACATTGTGCCAATGAAGAAGGAAAAAGACCAGCTAGTTCCAAAGCCGAAAGCAGAGTTTGATGATGAAGACAAGAAGAAGATGCTATTAAACTGAAAAGTTGTCCTAATGTTGCAAGCAGCTTTAAATGAAGACGATTTCTTCAAGTTCTGCACTCTACCCTCCGCAAAACAAATATGGGAAGCATTGGAGATTGCCTACGAATGAACTGAAGCGGTAAAGGAAAGCAGAGTAAACATGCTCACCACTGAGTATGACTTACTCAGAATGAGGGATGAAGAAACGATTGCATAATTCCAAATGCGGAATACTCACCTTATCAACAAGTTAGCTGCTCTCAGAAAACATACGATCAACGTTCCCAAGTAAGAAAGATTCTCAATGTGCTATCCAGCAAGTGGGAAGCGAAAGTAACAGCCATCGAAGAGTCCCGTGGAGAGTCAATGACTTCAGTGGCAGCATTGTTTGGGAGCCTCGCAGAGTATGAGAGCAAGTAGAAATTCAAGAAAGAATTATCCAATATCGAAGAAAAGAAGAAAAAGGGGCTTGCACTCAAATCTGTAAAAGAAAAGGAAAAGGAGCCTGAAACAGAGGAAGAAGAAGAAGAATGTGTAGAAGATGAAGAACTTGCAATGGTTGTTCGCAAATTCAGAAGAATGTACCGAAAAGATTAGCAGACCTGATGACCACTAAAAGGAGGATCAAGCAGAATTGTTTGCTACGAATGCAACAAGCCAGGACACATCAGGGTAGATTGTCCGCTGATTGCTGCTCAGAACAAAGAGAATGAGAAAAAGAAACCGACATTCCTCAAGAAGAAAAAGGCATATGTCTCTGGCATTTGGGGCGACAACACCTCAGACGAAGAAAGCGAAGCAGAGAAAGAAGCAAACCTTTGTCTCGTGGCTCAGGAAGAAGAAGACTCAGAGACAGAGGAGGTAATTCTCACTAACCCCACTTATGATGAATTACTTGAAGACTATGATGAAATGCACCTTGAATTGTTAAAATTTGCAAAGGAATTATCATTTCTTAGGAAGAAGGTTAGAGAGCTGGAAAACCAATTGAGAAAACTGTCACTGCTTCTGTCTATTCTAAATGCGAGATTTTGAAAACTGAAAATGATAGATTAACAACATCTCTCGAAAGATTTACAAAAGGAAGTGAGATGTTACAAATCATTTTGAAAGCCCAAAGAGTAACTAATGATCGTAGTGGCATAGGTTATAACCCAGCAAACGATTTTCACAAAGGAAAGAAGAAGAATGGTAACAAAAGTTATTTAAAGTTTTTCCAAAAATCTGTGCATGCGTCTGAACCATTTGCTTTTTGTAATTATTGTAATAGAAAGGGACATAGAACTACCTCTTGTCATTTAAAGAAAAAGAAAGATCTTGGAACTTATAAATGGGTACCTAAAGGAACTTATGTTCCAAAGGCAACAAGCACTAACCTGAAAGGACTCAACAAGACTTGGGTACCTAAATCAATTAAATGATCTTTTTGCAGGTTTGTCTTAGAGCATCTAAGTCAAGTAAGTGGTATATCGATAGTGGATGCTCAAGACATATGACGGGTGACAAAAATAAGTTTATCAACCTTAGAGCAAAAGAAGGAGGAAAAGTAAGCTCTGGAGGCAACCAATCCGGTAGAATTGTTGGAGTTAGTGAAGTTAGTAATGCAAACGGAGCACCAGTCAAGGATGTTTATCACGTGGAAGGATTGTGTCATAACCTCCTAAGCGTAAGCCAAAGTGATGATAAAGATAATTGGGTGATCTTCGATTCATAAGAATGCTTCATCATCAACAAGAAGGATTTACCAATCAACAAAGAAAAGTTGAATATCCAACTCTGAGCTCCAAGGGATGGTAACTGTTATGCTATTGATTTAGAAAATGCTTTCTCTAACTCTTGCTTAATTAGTCAAGCTAATAAAAGCCATTTATGGCATAAACGTTTAGCACATGTTAACATGAATTAGCTTGACCGATTAATCAAAGATGAATTAGTTCAAGGGATTCCAAAAATCAGTTTAAAAAATGACTTAGTTTGTGATGCCTGTCAAATGGGAAAACAAACCAAGTCCTCTTTTAAATCAAAGAAAGAGATTTCAACTAAGAGACCCCTTGAACTACTTCACATAGATCTTATGGGTCCCACAAGAGTAAAGAGTCTAGGAGGAAATCTCTACACTCTAGTTATTGTAGATGATTTCTCTAGATTTACATGGACCATATTTCTAGCATCAAAGAATGAAACCTTTGAGTTATTCTCGACATTTGCCAAAAAGGTCCAGAATGAGAAAGGTATGTCTATTGTTTCCATTATAACATATCATGGTGGAGAATTCGAGAACGGTGATTTTGCAACCTTCTGTGAAAGAGAAGGAATCAACCACAACTTCTCAGCACCAAGAACGCCTCAACAAAATGGAGTCGTGGAACGAAAGAATCGAGTGCTTGCAGATATGGCTCGAGTAATGATGACTGAGAAGAAAGTCTCTCAAGTCTTCTGGGCTGACGCGATTAGCACGGCATGTTATATATCCAACCAAGCCTGCATCAGGACTTCCATGGGAAAGACTCCTTACGAGCTGTTCAAAGGAAGGAAGCCAACCTTTCTCACCTGCACATATTTAGAATCAAATGCTTCATCCACAACAACGGCAAGGATAATCTCTGTAAATTCGATCCTAAATCTGATGAAGGTTTATTTCTAGGCTATTCCAATAGAAGTAAAGCATTTAGAGTTTTTAACAAAAGTACTTGTGTGGTAGAAGAGTCAGTACATGTCGTGTTTGTTGAAACTGAACCTCAAGCGAAACCTGATCTTGATGAAGAAATTATTATTTCAAAAGTTTTTGAAAATGCAAAGAAGGACAGTTCAACTGATGATCAACCAACAAATGATTTTGAAAAAGATCAATCGGATGAACTTCCTCAATCCCCTCAACCAAGAGCGTGGAAGTACATTCGCAACTACCCTCTAAATCAAGTGATTGGAGAAGTGGATGAAGGTGTACGAACACGAAAAAGATTTCAAAATGAGGGTCAATTTTCAGCATTTATTTCACAAGTAGAGCCTAAAAATATTGAGGAAGCTTTGACTGACAATGATTGGATTATAGCTATGGAAGAAGAGCTAAACCAATTTGAAAGAAACCAAGTTTGGGATTTGATACCCCGTCCAAATGATCATCCGGTCATAGGCATTAAGTGGGTATTCAGAAACAAACTTGACGAATCCAGAAACATTGTCAGAAACAAAGCCCGATTAGTGGCCAAAGGCTACAATCAAGAAGAAGGGATTGATTATGAGGAAACGTATGCTCCAGTGGTAAGATTGGAAGCCATACATATCCTACTTGCTTTTGTGTGTTTAATGGACTTCAAACTTTTTCAAATGGATGTCAAAAATACTTTTTTAAATGGGTTCATTATGGAGGAAGTATACGTTGAACAACCTCCAGGTTTTGAAAATTTCTCTAAACCCGATCATGTTTTTAAACTTAAGAAAGCACTTTATGGCTTGAAACAAGCACCAAGAGCTTGGTACGAAAGACTTAGAAACTTCTTAATTAAGAAAGGTTTCACTAGAGGAAAGGTTGATACAACCCTATTTGTTAAGCATTCTAAGTCTAATATGTTGATTGTACAGATTTATGTAGACGATATTATTTTTGGTGCTACTAACAACGATCTTTGCCAAGAGTTTGCTAAGATTATGCAGGCTGAATTTGAGATGTCCATGATGGGAAAGCTCAACTTCTTCCTTGGACTTCAAATCAAACAAAGAATGAACGGCATTTTCATTAGTCAAACAAAGTATTTGAAGGAGCTGTTGAAGAAGTTTGGGATGGATCAATGCAAAAGTTCATACACTCCCATGAGCTCAACGGCATTGCTTGATGCAGACATAAAAGGTAAAATTATGACATCAAGCGATATAGAGGAATGATTGGTTCATTACTCTACCTCACAGCTAGCAGATCTTATTCAGTTTAGCGTTGGGATGTGTGCACGCTATCAGGCAGCACCGAAGGAATCACATGCTGAGTACGTGAAACGAATATTCAGATATCTTGATGGCACAGTTGACCTTGGAATATGGTATCCTAAAGGAACAGATGAGCAATTAGTTGCATACTCAGACTCGGACCACGCCAGATACAAAACAGATAGAAAAAGCATGAGTGGTCAATGCCAATTCCTCGGAGGATCATTAGTATCTTGGTTCAACAAGAAGCAGTCAACAGTTTCACTATCGTCAACAGAAGCTGAATACATTGCTGCTGCGAGTTGTTGTGCTCAAGTGCTATGGATGAAACAACAACTTCAAGACTTGGGAATGAGTTTCACAGAAATTTCCATATTCTGTGACAACACCAGCACTATAAATTTGGCCAAGAATCCTGTGCATCACTCTCGGACAAAGCATATTGATATACATCATCACTTCATCCGAGATCACGTGCAAAGGAAAGATATCAAAGTGGTTTTCTTTCCAACCCATCAACAAATAGCGGACATCTTCACCAAACCACTAGCCAGGGAACAATTCATGAACATTCAAAGGGAATTTGGAATGGTGAATCCCAATGAACTATAAGTAATGTTGATTTACCATCGTTTTGATGGTTGATTATACTAACTTAAGCATCGGAGTGTTTTCAGTGAGTTTTGCAGGCTTCTGTGTAAGTGCCAGACACAAGTTCAAAGAAGCAAAGCTCAGAAACTTGAGTTATGGGAGAAAGAAACTCGAGTTGTGATACAGAGGCTTGAAACTCGAGTTCTGACAAGAGGCAACTCGAGTTCCAACACTATCTCAAAGAATTGGAAGAGAAAACTCGAGTTCTGGCATGCAAGTTAAGGCAACTCGAGTTCTGGAAAATGGCAACTCGAGTTCAAGTACGCATTTTTCCTTCATAGGCCTACAACTTGAGTTCTGGAAATGCACAACTCAAGTTTTGAGGCGTCTGTTCATATAGGAGTCACGAAACTCAAGTTCTGAGAAACCATTTTGATTCAGAGACCGAAAGTGCCTCCCCCACTCACGTGGCTTCATCATCTCGGAAGAAAGGGTCCAAGAAGGGAAAGAAGACTCAGGATGAGATTCCAGAGGCTCTTAGTGGCTATAACCTCAAGCCGGTAATGATTAACTCTCCTTTTAAGTTCAAGGAAAGAGATTTGTGCCCTGCTATCTATGTGGACTTGGATCACATAAGCGGTTTGCTAGGACAGGACGTAAAGGAATATCTGGGATATTATAACAATCTAATTTCATTACAAAATCCTTTTAATCCTGATATGGTTCGAATTTTCTATAACAATATGGTTGAGAAGAATGTTGTTGGGAATAAAAAGAAGGTTATTGAATACAGGCTTCAGACGATCATGAGGGGACGGTAGTCAAATTAATATTTCTGTTGAATTGATAAATGTGTTTCTGGGCACGGGAGGTTATGATAAAGTACTAAAGGACCTTGGAAATGCGGAGATATTCGAGGCATTGAGGCCGGGTGAAAAGTTTCAGGAGGAACAGGGCTTGCATTTTGAACCGTCTTCCATGCCACCATTGCAGAGGACCATCCATTACGTTTATTCTCGCTGCATGGTGAATAAAGGGAAGAACTACACCCATCTATCTCTAATGGACTATCAGATTCTTAGTTCCATTTTAAAGAAAGAGAAAAGGAATATTGAACAGATGGTGTTCAACGAAATGCAGAAGCTAGTGCGCTTGAAATCGAAGAAGATGACCTTACCGTATCCCAGCTTGGCCTCACTAATCATGGATCTTCATCATGTTTGGTATCTTCTCCGTGATCAGATACCCTTGAATCCTCAGCAGTTTACAGTGACGCACTTTCATTGGATGAACATTGAAATTATCACTCCTCAGCCAGAAGCTGCTCCTAGGAGGAAGAGAAGGACCACCTCTGCTACCTCTCGAGGCCAGGATGAGGCCCAGTCATCAGCCCCACAACAGCACCCTTTCTCTGCTCCATCATTCTCTCATGCAGCATTACAAACTTTCATGCAAACATAGTTCAGGAGGATGGGAGAAGAGTTTACCACTGCTTTTCATGCTGAGACTCAGAGCCATGTTCATACCATGTTTCAGTCATCCCTGGATGCTGCTGTTGCAATATTGGTTCAGTCATTTGATTCATTCATGGTTTCAGTGACAGGGGATCTGGCATCTTTGATGAACTCTGTTCAGGGATTGGATCGGAGAGTTGAGTCTCTTGAGCATTATATCACAGGCAGCCAGACACCTCAGACAGCACTACCACAGGGGTCTGAGCCTTCGTCTGCCGAGCGGTTGTTAGCCCAGATTGATTTTTCTGCTTCTGCTCAGCCCATGGACCCTGTTCAGGCACCTCCTCCTAAGACCTCTGCTCCTTATTCTTCTATAACCTATGACCTTCCACCATCATCTCCCTCTCACCCTCTTTGAGTGATGACAAAAAGGGGGAGAAGTATTCTGAGTTTAGAGGCTTTTGTTTCTTTTTCATCTTGTTATGGATTGGGATATGACTTGGCTTGTTATGAATTGTGATTTTATGGTTTATTATGGTTAGAACTTTATGGATTATGCTGACAAATGACTTATGATGCTTATGACTTTATGGATTATGAATTATGATTGTGAGCTTATAATGATGCTTCTCAACGTTTCAAAATTTTAGAATTAAGGTTTTGTCATCATCAAAAAGGGGGAGAATGTTGATACCTTGTTTTGATGATAACAAGATTTTAATTCAAAGATTGCATCGCAGGATTTGGAAATGGATTTGAAATTTTGAAAAATGTTTTTGTAGTTCAAAAACTCAAGTTTGATGTTCCAAAACTCAAGTTTTGTGCCTTTGATTTGAAAACTTTCAATAAGAACTCGAGTTTCCAAAAAGAAGTTTTGATGACTCAAGTTTCAACTTCCTAAAACTCGAGTTTCATTTCTCAAATCTTCTGTTCAAGGAACTTCACGTGCAAAAACTCGAGTTTGGAGATTCAACAACTCGAGTTTCCCAAAACTTTCAAGGACAACTCGAGTTTCCAAATTCAAGTTGTGATGACTCGAGTTACACCCTTTTTAAAACTCGAGTTTCATGCCTAAAAATCTGTTTTCTAGGAACCTTATGTGCTAGAACTCGAGTTGCAGTCTTGAAGAACTCGAGTGCCCCAAAACTTTCAAGGACAACTCGAGTTCCAGGTATGTAGAACTCGAGTTTCGTGCCCTTGAACTACTGAGGAAGTTTTGTTTCAATAAAACTCGAGTTCTAGAAGCAGACAACTCGAGTTCCACAACTATTTTACAAAACTTGAATTGTAAAACTGGAAGTTTTGGCATTAAAGTTTTAACAACTCGAGTTGCATACTTTTCAAAACTCAAGTTTCACAACATGATTTCATAACTTGCATTCTAAACTCGAGTTTCCAAATTAAAGTTTTCTAAACTCGAGTCAGGCATTTTGAAAACTTGAAGTTTTATCACATAACATTTCAGATAGCTGTAAACCCATGAGATAGAACTCGAGTTATGAATTCCTACAACTCGAGTCCTAAACTCTATCTGACAAAAGCTTCTGACACTGAGCCTTACTTTTACCAAATCCTTCCTTATTCCTATCAATGTTTTTAAAAACTTACTTGCCACCATAAATGCAAGGTTACTAACCTATGAAACAGGAAAAGGCTCGTCTGTTGAAGTTCTCCAATAAATGAGAAGTAATCAGAAACTTCTCAGACTCCGCCGACATCAAACAAATGCATTTATTACAGCATTCAATGCACACACCAGCCAGAGACAACGGCTATTCAATCAGAGTAACGGACATCTGATCTTCTCTAACGGACACATTGAATGAGCTCAACTATAAATAGAGAAGCATTGAAGACAGAAGAAGATGACGGAAAAACAATGACATTATTCATACGCTTTCTTTCTTCTGCAACATTCCAAAACACTCTGTGAGCATCAGTGATTAGCATATCCACTCTTTTGAGAGTTTAAACTTGTAATTCATTCTTGAATTCATTGAGAAACTCGAGGACGGGGCCTTGAGATCTTTGGGCTGTGAGTTTGTTGAAAAACAGAGAGTGAAGGTCTCTGTTATCTTGCACATAGTGAGGGGGAGTGTGACTCCTTGATTGTAAAGGCTTGTGAAGCCTGATTGATTGATATTAGTGGATTGCAAATCTCAAAGGAGCTCTGAGGACTGGACGTAGGTCAAAGAGGACCGAACCAGGATAAATCGCAGTGTCCATTATTTCTCTGTACTCTCGGTGACTTCATTTTAATTTCTGTGATTTATGCTTTAATTTTTAAACGTGACTAATTCACCCCCCCTCTTGGTCAAATCCTACACTAACAGGATCTCCTCAGGTTCTACAACCTTCCGTGTTCTTGCTTCCAATCATGAGTAGCCGATATTTCTTTGATTGCCTCTCTCTACCGGTATCCACGCGAACAGTCTCCAACAATGGCAGCATGCTAGCACCTCTTCGTTTCACTCTCTCTCTCTCTCTAGGGTTTTTTGGCTCAAGAGCAACTTCAAATTCAGAATGGGATGCCTCTACTATTCGCGAGCACTCATATTTATAGAGCTCATGGAGTGCATCATAATCCAAGATTAATCTTTTATTAATCTTGAAAAATCCGAATTTGAATTTCAAAAAGATATTCAAGATCAATCTTATTAATCTTGAAATTTGAAATCCAAATGATATCTCAGATTAATCTCTATTAATCTTGAAATTCGAATTTCAAAAAGATATTCAAGATTAATCATTATTAATCTTTAAATTCGAATTTTAAAGATATTCAATATTAATCATTATTAATCTTGAAATTTGAATTTCAAAAGGAATATCCAAGATTAATCTTTCTTAATCTTGAAATTCAAATTTCAAAAGATATTCAAGATCTAATCTTTATTGATCTTGAAATTTGAATTTCAAAAGAAATTCAAGATCTAATCTTTATTAATCTTGAAATTCGAAATTTGAAATTCAAAATGTGAAATTCGAATTTTGTAAACTTAATTTGGATTAAATTGATCTGATCAAATGATCAAATCATATCCATTTAATTAATATAAATAATAAGCCAACAAATTTTAATTTATCTTTATAAATTAAATTAATGTTAGTTATTTAATTTATCAACTAAAATAAATGTTAAACTAACATACACAAATATTATTTACATAATATTGTGCAATTTTGAATTTCAACATATATATACATATATATATATATATTTAAAATTCGAATAAACCCTAGAAATAAAGCTCATGTTGGGCTGTTCTTGCGTGTGATCCTCTAGGCTGATATAAAGTTGGCAGTTAGCTAATTTCAACATAAGCCCACAACTCGCATGCAGTCTCTAGCAAGACATTACGACTACCCAAATAATATGGGGATCATTAACATGACGCAACCTTTTATGCAACCACATTACGTCCCTTTTGTCACGCGATATCTCGGTCAAGGATGAGGCATGGATGACGTCATCCTCCTATTCCCGACCTTTACTTTCTCGATCCTTGAGTAGTCTGATCAACGAAATGAAAACCCCTCTTATAGTATGGCCATACATTTCTTAGACTTACTCATCGAGAGGCCCAGCAATATTTCTCAGCTAATGTGAGGGACAAATCTCATCTTGATCACTCACATTCCTCCACATGAAAACCCTTAAGCCCGATTATAGCCTTTATCATCACCCGGTTAAAGGTGACTTTTGAATAGGTCAAAACTTAGCGACTTTTATGCAGGAATCCATGATGATCTCAAGTCAAAGGGCATTGTGACGTGATTACATATGAGATAAGCTAATGACTTAATCCATGCATCTTTCTCATAGCGGGTCAGTCCCGCACCTTGTTCTCTTACAAGTGCCTATGACTTTTGACTCGTATCTCCATACCTCATCAAAGTCATACTGATCTTACCTTATCTATGCTCCTACATAGACAACCAACCAGGGACATTTAAGACAATATTCATAGTTCGTCTATGGATACAATTATCATAACAAACATGCAAAAGGTATTTCTGAAATACAATGAAATACATTAAAATACATTAAAATAAATAATGTCTGAAATACAATGATTGACCCTAGGGCACAATTTCTAACAAATCCATCAGGTGGTTTCCTAGTAAACAAGTCCAAGAATACCTATAACAAACTAGAATACAATGAAAGGAATGATTAACACCATTAGTGACCAAGGAATTATCCTTATAATAGTTCTAGTTCTCACTTATCTCACAATTCTTTTCATATTTCTTTTCTCTCAATTCAAAGATCTCTTTATTTTGAAAGCACTCTATACTCTCAATATGTTTATCTCCTTCATACACAACTTTTCTTTCTATAACAATCTCATAAAAGCACTCCCACTCATGATTAAGGAGATCTTCTTCATCCACACTATCAGTACTTGGAATAGGGAGTTCTTCTTCTATACATTTTTCTGCATGATTTTCAACATTTAATTCTACCTCAACCACAAGATCAGTACTTAGAATAGGGATTTCTTCTATACATTTTTTCTCAAGATTTTCAATATTCAATTCCTTCTCCTCCTTGCTTGTCTCTGTAACAAGGGTTGTGACAATCAAAAGTTCAATATCTTTTGAATTTACCTACTTTTTGAAATTCTCTCTCATTGATTTTCTAATCATGCTCAGTAACTAGAGAAACCAGATCTTCGGTATCCATGAAGCTCCACCACTTTGCAAAATTGGCTAATTCAGGATTAAGACCACTTACAAAACGATCCTTATGGCCCTTGGAGTTTCCTTCACACAAGCTCTGATCATAGCTACTGCAATTCTTGAAAATATACATCAACCCACATGGAGTCTTTTTCAACTCTTTCAACATTCTATAAAAGTATTGTTTTTAAGGTTACAATATGAAATCCTATCAATAATGAAGAATATAAGGTATTTAAAAAGGTTACAATATGAAATCCTATCCTAAAAATACAAAATGCAATTTGGAATATAAAAAGATAAAATTTAAATTTAAAACTAATATCTATACTAAAATCTAGGAACAAAGATATTCAAAAGATATCTTCTAACTAATTTGAAATTCAAATTTTCAGCCCAAATGAATCCTCCCATATATAGCACTTGGTTTAAGCCCTTTAATTTGAAACCTCCAAGCCCAAAATATGATACGTAGCTCCACTTTTGTAATATCCATCCTTTTTCTGCAAATTAAAATAGAGGCTAAACCGGTAATTGTGAGGTGAAATAAGGCTCATAGATAGAAAGTACAGAAAAAGAGGATGCCAATGGACCGAAAAGATAAAAGTTAACCTGGCCCTATTGGTTTGAATTTATTGAAGAACTTCACAGTTAAGCGTGCTTGCCCTGGAGTAATGGAAGGATGGGTGACCTTCTGGGAAGGACACAAAGTCATTAAATAAAAAGGCTAATGGCATAAAGGTCAAGGGCAATCTTGGTATTTCGAAAGATTAGTAAAAGTAAGGGTATTTTGGTAATTAAGAGAAAATGTAAGGGTATTTTGGTCATTTGACAAATCAAAGTCATAGTCAAAAAGTCAACGGTTGACCAAAATATCAAAAAAAATTCAGAGTATTTTATAAAAATTTTCCAGTACACGATGAAGGCGAATTACCATATCGAGGGGAAAAGACCCGAAAACCCTAGAAATATAATTTTATTCAAAAATTAATTTCAGACAATCTGGAAGGCTAATTGAGGAAAGAAAAAGGGCTAGAGTATCGGTAAAAAATTATAGTAATTTTTAATGCACTAAAACTAAATTGGCCGTCGGTAGCACGTTTTTCAAGGGTTTTGACAGGGTAGAGTAACCCTGTTGAATTTGGACATTTTCCATGGGTATTTCTAGGATAAATATTTCACCCTATGAGTAATAAAATGTGGAGATTAAAAGAGGAATAAAACATATCCAGAAAAGTAGAGAAAATTTTGCCTGAATAAAGTTACTTTTACTGGTAAAAGTTGTAACCAGATGAAGTAACCGAATGGCAATCGGTTTGGTTAGAGGAACTAAGTCCCTAACCAGTTTGCAGACAGAATTCTATGAAGCTATTACTCCATTTGGGACCTCCATGTACACTTCCTCCTCTAAATCTCCATTCAGGAAAGCATTCTTCACATCCAACTGATGTAGAAGCCAATCGAGGCTAGCAGCCATAGATAAGAGAACTCTGATGGTGTTGAACTTCGCCACTAGTGCAAAGGCTTTTGGTAATCAATGCCTTATAAACCCTAAGTGTACACTTTTGCAACTAGCCTTGCTTTATATTTGTTTATGCTTCCATTCGGATTAAATTTTGAAGTGAAGATCCATCTCATCCGAATGGTTTCTTGCTCCTAGGAAGAGTGGTGATTTCCCTTGTTTTGTTATCCCTTAAGGCCCTCAACTCTTCTTCCACTGCTCATTTTTAGTTAGGATCAGTCATGGCTTGTTGAAATGTATCTGGTACTTTGATTTGTGCACTATTCATCACAAAACTCTACATTCTAGTAGCTAAATTGCCATATGAGACAAATCTTTGAATATGATGTTGAGTACAAGATCTTACCCCCAATCTGAGAGCAATAGGCCAACTCGATTCCTCAGAATTTGGCGTCATGTTGGAGTCATGGCGTTGCCTTGGAATGTTCGAAATTCTATTGTTGCTTTATTCCTCCTGATAGGCGGTGTCATCTCATAAGGTCCAGATTGTCCAGCTACCCCAGTGTCAATCTCAACATGAGTTTCCACAGTTTGGGGTGTGTTTGGAGAGGCTGGGATTGCTGGTTCAGACTTATTTGTAGGTATGGGTATATTTGTGATTTCAAGTTCGGTGAGGTTTTTGTGCTGGTTTGTTGGTATGGGTGTATCTAGGATTTTAGATTCTGTGGGATGCTCATGTTCTCAAAGTAGACATTCCACACCGTTGTTCTCTCCTTGAATGGGCAATTTAGGGTAATAGGCATCATCCTCATATAAGTTGTATCTTTGTAAATTGTATACTGTAATTTTGCGAGTGGTAGGACAATAGCACGTAAGCCTTTTGGGTTGAAGAGTATCCCAAAAAGATACATTTGTCGGCTCTAGCACTTAGTTTGCCCCGGTTTTGGTTATACACAACCACTACATAGCCAAACACGAGTTTAGTGCATATAAGAGGAGAGTTGGGATATGTTTCAAGGAGACATTGAATGGGAGTGTTCTGTCAAGGATTTTGGAGGGCATCCAATTGATGAGGTAAGCAGTTAACACAGCATCTCCCCAAAACACATTTGGAACATTGCGTTCGATCATAAGGGCTCGGGTGACTTCCAAAAGGTGCCTATGTTTCCTCCCAACAACTGCATTTTGTTGAGGTGTATATACACAGGAGGTCTGATGGTGAATTCCTTGCTGATCAAGGAGCTCTCTGAAGGGTTAATTCAAGTATTGTTTGGCATTATCATTCCTTAACACTTTAATGGAGGTGTAGAATTGGGTTTGAATAAAGCAATGAAACTTTTTGAAAATTTGGAGCACTTCATATTTTTCTCTCATCAAGTATACTCAGGTAATTCGAGTATGATAATCAATGAATGTGACAAGTCACCTTTCTTGGTTTAGGGTTTTCATTTTGGCAGGGCCCCATATATCGCTATGCATTAAGGTAAAAGGTGCGCTAGGTTTGTAGTTTTGTTTAGGATAAGAGAATCGGATTTATTTGGCCAATTGATAGGTTTCACAATGAATAGGAGTAGACTCTTTATTGGATAAATTTGGAAATACATGGTTCATGTAATTAAAACTAGGGTGGCCTAACCTAGTGTGCCACAAGCGTACATCTTTAATATCAGAGTTGGAGTTAACCAATGCCTTCCTTATTACATTCTTCTTGGTGCTTGAATCTTCAAGATAATAGAGTCTATCCCATTCATTTGCAGCAATTCCAATCCTCCTCGTTGTCAGATCCTGAAATACACAATTCTGAGTTAAACATCACCCAACAATCATGATTGGTAGTTTGCTCACAGAGATTAAATTGCATGTGAGACCAGGCACAAATAACACTGTGAATTTTAAGGTGTGTAGATAAAACTACAGTCCCAATTCTTTCAACCTTTGTATATAATCCATTAGTCACTTTTACTCTAAGATTCTTATGGCAACTTGATTCTATGAAATAAAGATTTGTTACCAGACTTATGATCTATTTCTCTAGAATCCACTATCCAAGTGTTTGCGCTGGTCACCATTGCATTAAGGGCGATAATAGAGTTACCTAACTGCACTAAGTTCATGTTAGGATTGAATTTTGAATGATTCTATTTGTCAAGAATCCTGAGCAGTATCTACATTTCCTCCTTGCTCAAGCGTTCTCCTTCTTCCTCTTTCTCTTCAGATGAGGTGTGATGACTCTTTCCATCTTGTCGGGGTTTTGACTTCACATTGGACGACCCCTATGTAGTTTCCTGCATTCATCTATGGTATGTCCTTTTTCGTTGTAATGATTGCACCACTTGTTGCCTTTCTTCTCGTAGTGTTCATGTGGCTGAGGACCTCTAGCAGCTAGTGCTGAACCTTCCCCAAGTGGTTGAGTACCATGGGTGAGTTGTCTTCTATTCTCCTCAAATTTCACCATGTTAAAGACTTCAAACAATGACGGTAGTAATTTTAGCCTCATGATCCTGCCTCTTACCTCCTCATAGACATAGGTAAGACCTAGTAGGAAATCAATTGTACGGTCCTCTACCAGTTGCCTAAAATATTGAGCATCATCAACATCCTTCCACGGGTGAACTTCGAAGAGATCGAATTGCTGCCATATACACATCAAGGTGTGTAGTATTGAGTCACCGTAGAGTTGCCTTGTTTCAGATCTCTAAGCTGCTTCTTCAATTGAATGAGAGATGCAATGTTGTCAAAGGTGGAATACGTGTGTTTTGCTGCATCCCATATCTTCTTTACTATCCTGGCAAGTAGATAACCTTCACTAATTTCAAGGGTCATAGAGTTACATAACCATGTCATTACCTGATTATTTTCTGCAAACCACGTATCAAAGCTTGGATTAGTTGGAAGAGGCTAGGGTGCCTGGCTATTGATATACTTATCCTTTCCCCTCCCTCGTAAATACATCAACACACTTTGAGACCACTATGGATAGTTACTGCCGTTGAGTTTATGGTTTATGACCATTGTTTAATTCTCTCCAGCAGTTACTAATTCCTGGGTCATAGCAGATTTGGTTAAAGAATGGGTAGAAGAGGTATTAGTTTCAAGGTTTGTACTACTCACAAGGGCCATAGGAGTTAAGTCCATGCTGGTTAGGTGCCTTGGAACAGATCCAAAAAGTGGAGGAAAATCACCCGGATTCATCTTGTGACCAATAGCAGTAGGAAGAGCTTGGGAAACGGCGGCACGTGGCTGTCAGGCGCCTGAAAATCGTCAGCACATGGCTGTCACGCACAGAGAGAAGTGTCGACGCGTTGTGATCATCGTTGGACTCCGGGGATCCACCGATCGACGTCGTCTAAAGTTGATGGTGGAGGTGGTGGCGTCAACAGAGCTACATACAGAGAAGATAACCGACACACTGCTATCACATGCGGCTCAGGTCGGTGTCATCTTCTGGGAACTTCCCAATCGGCGACGTGTGGGACTGGTGAGGTTGGCAATGTTAACAATGAACCTCTGGTTTGGGAGATCCTCTCGCGCTCATGGTCTCACTCTCACGTTTGCTCTCTCTCTCTCTCTCTCTGTGGCTCATGGTCACAGACACTCACAGACAGAGGGCTGAGGGAGGCCCTCGGTCTCTCACGATATGGCTCTCTCACCAACTCTGATACCACAGTGAACAAATAACTCTCAAATGTATGTCTTATTGATAAATGGCATACAGTATATATAACTGTTTGATTATCCTATTAAGGAAAGTATAATCGATCTGATTACAATCAACCATAAAAGGCCTAAAATCAAGAGATACAAAATAACGTTGACACAACAATGATCATGGCTATAATTTCTAGACAACATTATAGGAAATAATCAAATTTGAATTCTAACAGAAATCAAAAAGTTGTCAAAGAATGAGTCATCCTTGTCCTGTATGCATTTCATCATACATATTACTCTTCCCTTTTTCTTTGCAACTAGAATCCCATGAAAATAGGAACAAATGATATGGAATGAAGTGTCTAAATTTCCAAAATACAAGGGAAGTAAAAAAGAATTTAAATGCTCCTCTGGTCCTAAATGTAGGATCAAGATTGTAGTGCAAATTACTAGGTCCTACTTCTAGGGAATCACAAAACCACTAGCTTAGGCCCAAAAACTTTAGGAATACCAAAATTCACCTCCACAGAAAAATGAAAATTAAAACCAAAACCAAAGGGGTAGAAAGAAGTTGGGAAATAGATACGCAACTTGCTGATGTATCCTATGAATTTGGTGCCCATGGTGTTGGTTAAGAGATTAACTGCTTGATTCTTAGTTGAAACATAAGTAATTTAAAAAAATCGCAGCTTCAAATTTCTCTTTAATGAAATGCCAGTCAATCTCATCACGATTGGTCATATCATGGTACATTGGATTTTTGAAGATGCTAGTAATTGACAAATTATAATAATACTAATACTTGTCACATTATCAGCTTTAGCTGACAAATTATTAATTCTTAATTCACCCATTACTTCTCATATGCTTTAGTTTGTACTGCTTGCTGCCATATGCTTTTAGCTACTGGATATCCTAACAAAACCTAAAACAAAAATGTACTTTCCAAAATGAATCTTCTATCAGCAACAGAACCTCCCTAATATGCATTAGCGAACACCTTATGATATACTATGGTCAAGATGAGAGCAATAGTAACTCAAATTCTCAATAGCTCCGTTCAAAACGCAAAAGGTCAATCAAAACAAATGAATAGTCCTAATAGAACGAGTGACTGGTGGAGACCTCCTGACCTCTCTAAAATTGGGAAGAACTGTGGCTGCTACCATTTTTGCTTTCTTGTTATCTATTTCGATTCTGTAATTCCTGGAACTATTCCAGTTAGCTGCTAGCATCCATTTTTCCTCTTCCGTTACCCTTGAAGAGGTTGTAGCTGACTGTTAATCACGTTTTGGGCAATAATACTTGTAGTTCCATCAATATCAATAATTTTTATTTAATTTTAAATAATTAAATTGTAGATAAAACAAATAGGACAATATAATAAATCCCATAAATACTATTTCTATTTTGTAATTCCTGGAATTACTCCAGTTAGCTGCTAGCATCCATTTTTCCTCTTCCCTGACCTTTGAAGAGGTTGTAGCTGACTGTTAATCACGTTTTGGGCAATAATACTTATAGTACCATCAATATTATTATTTTTTGTTTAATTTTAAATAATTAAATTGTAGATAAAATAAATAGGACAATATGTAAATCCCATAAATACTAATCCAGAAATATTTAAAGGGTAAATTAAAATCCTATAATCTTAAAATTCAAATGATATAATATCAATTTAATTAATACTAGATTTTCCTAATCCTATGACAGATATTCTATTCTCTAACATTCTCCCCCGCCTAAAGAACTCTTCTTCAGAGTTTACTGACAATTTAACTATGACAGGCCAAGTGGTGAGCTCCTCCATGTTTTGGGAAACTTTTCCAACAAACAATATAACAAAGGAGGTCACGCAGAGAGAAAACAATCTAATCATCCACAACCGTAGCTGCATAAAGAATCCTCTTTAGTGGAGCAAGCAAAATCTAGATATGGAATCCCTTCCTTTAAACAAGGTAATGGTAAAAGGAATCATCAGGAATAGGTAGATGATGAATTTGAACACTCATATTGTCAACCTTCCCAACCTCCTCCGAATAATAAACCTCTAAGGCTTTTGATTCTAAATCTTTAACCACCAACTTGAAATCCTCAATAAATCTGGGATTCAAGTTTGTATGCTCCATGATAGTTTCAGCAAAGTTTTTTGTCTTCTTCTTGCCTTTCAGCTTATGGTTTTCGTTTTAACATTATTCGCGGACAAAGATTTGATGCCAATCACTGATGAGTAGTATCTTTTCCCTTTTTTTGCTTATGCAAATAATCTCTCTCTCTCTCTCTACAGATTAATCTGTTATGGCTTCCTGCCATCAGGGACAACCTGGAGTGATGATTTCACAAGCCTGTACAGCAATTTCAATTTCAATGGTCTGTGGAACAACTTCAGTATTGCTAGTCTGTGTAACACTTAAGTTTTGCTGGTTTGTGACAACATAATGATAAGTTCGAAAGAAAACAGGTTTATCATGCTGCAAGTTCATGAGATGTTTTTGCCTTTTCAAAGTGGACGGCTGTACATATATTTTGGCCAAAATTTTGAACTACATTACATTTCTAGATGACAAAAGAGAAAGATAAAAGCTCTTAAGTAACTACGTGATAAAACCTATCTATAAATAATAAAAATAATCTGAGGAAAAAGGATATCTGAACATAACATTTAAAATGAGCTTATCCTAATCAAAATAAAAGTAAAAATCTTAAGTTAATCTCAAACACATAAACATTATCCAAAATTAACAAAACAGTTTATTATTGATTAAAACAAAACAGTGAGACTTTAATTTACAACTAACCATCAATGAAGAGTACCAAAAACTAACCCCAAATTAGTTTTCAGTTTTTAAGGTCCGACACATCACTACGAACAAAATTTAATAGGCGAAGTAATCATTTGATAAGTTTGGAAAGGTTCTGATTGCAGCTGTTATACTTTTCAACTTCTTGAAGGCATATATGCTCAAGTTTACTGATCTTACCTAAAATGTTCAGAACCTGTGTGAGGCATAGTACCATGAGCTTCCTCTTCACTGGCTATTGCTGAGGGTGCGGTTCGCCAGTTGCGTAGGGCAACCATGAACACCTTGCCAATTCTTAAAAATGGGTTCTTTTCATCCCCTTGCATTCTAAAACGATAAGTCCAAGTTCCACAACAGAATAAAACCAATGCAATAACCATTGCAATGCAAGGGACTCCAAATCCAACGACCCAACTAACATTCTCCTGGATATAGTTCAATATTGAAAGAGTTACCAAAAGAACAGCAGAGAAAGTAAAATACCACCAATTAAAAAATGAGCTTCTAGCCTCCCGTTCTTCTGGATGTTCCGGATCAAATTGATCGGCTCCAAAAGCCTGGACACAAGGCTTATATCCACCTTGCGCAAGTGCAACTAGATATAGAGAAACAAAGAATAGGATCACTTGAAGCTCAGAACAAGAGGTGCTAGTACTCCCAAAGTGACAATCAGCAGTGCTGGCGGGAAGTAAAGCTGATAAAGTCAGCAAGCCCAGTGCCTGGATTTTAATCCGATCAAAATTCAGATGAGTAATTAGATATGACTTGTTCAAATACATTAACATCGACTTCTCAAGATTATATTGACTTACCAAAAACCTGTTCCAATGACTAAATTAGATATCCCTTAACGAAAATTCGGTAAAAATTTAACTGAAACTCTAGCTGAACCATGGTAGGAAAAGCATCAAGGAAAAAATAGAAGAACAGGAATTACAAAAATGAAACCACTCACAATCCAATTTAATAATTACTACGAATCTTTATGATGCTCACATTATTGACCAATATCCTAAACAAGTAAAATTACCATACGCTGGATTAAATTGCCTTACAATCAATTCTATTGACTTCGCCAATGACTGGCATTATCCCCAAAAAAAAAAACCTTCGCTGAGAAAAAGATACTGTCGTCTCATTGTAAACAACACTGAACAATATGCCTACAAAGCTAGATATATTAACTGAAAATTAGATGCCTTTCACTGAAAGAAATATAAAGTGCTTTTTAGTAAGCATTCTGTGTCATTCTGGTATCAGTCCTATAAAATGTGCAAGGTAGTCAGGGGTAGTGAGCTAGTTATTAGTTGCTGGTCTTTAATGAATCAATTACAGAACAATAGCTGAATGTAGTGGCGTCTGGATGCTTCAAACGGCGTCGTTCCACCCATTTCATGCACCAAATTGTGTAATGGCAGGGAATCGTGAAAAACTAACCAGAATGTAGATGAAAGATGCAAGCAGGATGGTTCGGTAACGACCAAGAAAAGAATCGGCGACAAAAGCACCCAAGAGAGGAAGCAACAACGCCGTTCCGCTCCAGATGTTCACGTTCTCCGCCGCCGTCACCATGGACTGCCCCATTGGCCCCGTCAGATAATTTATGAGGTTCGAATTGATTCCAATGTAAGCAAACCTCTCTGCCACTTCCACAACTAATAGAAAACCCGCAAAATGAAAAGAGAGTTGATAATTAACAAAGTAGTACGCAAGCTATCGATTTTACCAATAATGAAGGACGCTGCTCGCCAACCACCGGAGAAAGATCAGAGTGCTGGGCGGCCCTTGAAATCAACGGCGCCATCAATGGTGTCCAGTAGTAGCGGAGTTTCAACTTGAGAATCGTCAGTAGGGTCGGAAATGACCATGAAAATGGCGTTGACCACGGTGGACCACATGTAAAACTAGCAGCAACATGGGAGCCCAGCACAAGAATCGAGGATATAATACCATATGATTGTACAGATGTGGACAACAAATCTAGTCAACGAAGAATGCTACTGTCAAGTTGCTTTCAGTCTAGGAGTGCATTTGATCCAAAATCGATATTGATTTTTTATAAATTGAAATAAAATATTTTTACATATTTATCTTATAAATCGTAAAAATATTTATTTACCGTTTTTCAAGATGAAATAGCATTTGGTTTACATATGTGGCACGTTAATGGGCCACGTACCCCTTTAATTAAAATAAAATAAATAAATAATAAAAAAGAGAAGTTACCATCAGCTACCAATAGAGGAATTAATAAGCATAAGGTTTTAAAGATTGATAAAATTAACATCAGATCCTTATAATAGTTTATCTGGCTGTCATCAATAACATCACCCATCATCAATTAATTTTATCAATCTTTAAAATTTTAGTTCATTAATTTTTTTTTTGCAATTTCACTGTGAATTTCTCGAATAAAAAATAAGGGGCACATCACGTCACATCATTAGGATTTTAGCAACAACAGCACTGGCGCGTCCTTTTCTCTCATCTCTCCTGTGGGCAGCGTGAGACTACTTTAGATCGGTATGGCTTCGAAATTATTTAGGTAAAACAAAAACTACTTTTTAATTTTCTTCTTACTTTTAAATAATTTTCTCGGTAATTAGAATATAATGATTAGATAAAATTTTAATATTAGAATTTAAAATAAAAATTGTTTTATTAATAACTGTCTAATAAAAAAAAGGGGATTATTAGTTGATTTTCTTTGATTTGGTTTTTTTAATTTGACTCTCATGATAATTTAAAATGGATATTTGATTAAATAAGTTTATGATTTATTCTATATGGAGTGTTTACACTTGTTAAGATTGGGTTAAATAATTCATTAGTGTTATTGAAGATATTATAATATCTTAGTCGGCTTAGAATTTTGAATAAATTAAATATCTATAATTTAACAATTTCATGTTTTGAACCCTAAGTTTTGTTAAATGGAAGAATATTTGAATTTATGTTAAAATAAATAGTTAAAAGTCTATTGAATCACACCATCTCCTAATAAATTTTATCTTCCTCTTTTTTCTTTCTTTCCATTTCCTCTTTCCTACTTATTTTTTTTCTTGAACTTTGTAAAAGCCAATAACTTTTCAAACACAATCACCTTTCAAAACTTGGGTTTTGTTTCAAAATTTGTAAAAGCTATTCTCCCAAAATCTATTTTTCAAAACCTAAATTTTTCCTCAAATTCCATAAAAGATATCCTCCACCGACTTGCAAACGAGCTCTAAGTGGTGGATCTTGATGTTGATAATGTTACTTGAGTTGTTTCTTATCTTCTCTTAATTTGGAAAGTATGAACGTTCGGGGGAAATGCTACCCAATTTTCTAGAAAATATGGAAATGACAATTTAAGATTAAATTAAGGAAGCCACTATAGGGATGAAATTATTATAGTTCATAGAATGAAATGATGAAAAATTATTTTGTCTCCTTATTTGTGATTTTCAAGAGGGAGTTGGATTTTGATAATTTTTATGCCTTGAATGAGTTTGAAACGAAAAAAATTGTATAGGATATAAGTAAGACAATGAATTTAGAAACAATATAGATGAATACGGAAATTTAAGTGTATAAGAACCCTAGTTTGGCTTGTGGAATTGGCATTTAACATGAAACAAGTCAATATCATATTGAAGAGTGGTGATAAGACAGCCACCACGGTCTATTTGGGAATGATTTTAATTCAATCTCCGAGTCTCTCCAAGAGTTCTATCAGTGGGACAGATTTCCATATCCAACCTAATTCTTATTATATTGGACAAAGTTCTCTCCAAGAACTACTTGTATCAAGACATGCTAAAATATGGAAAAAGAATATTAAAAAAGAGGTGGTGAACGTATTTAGTGTTGCATGATCTATTTTTTTGACTTGAAGCCTGAGGTTTTAGGCTCCGGTGCTCCAACCTTCAAGTTTGGATTTTGGAAGAGACGGTGGCATGTCCACCCGCCATAAACCTGAAGAAGAGGCTCTTCTCACCCGTGAATGTGAGCTCTTTATACTTTCTTGCAATTGTGGGGATTGGAGAATGGAGGTCAGTGACGACGAGACGGGTTAAGAACAGAGGTTGGCGGTGATTTGAAGGTGAGTGACGGCGACAGCAAGTCTGGGGGTCTAAGATTCAGGAGCTCCAAAGCATACTGATACTGAGATTCACCTTCACCCTTTCGAACTCATGTCTAGAGTGAAGCCCCAAGTTCCTCCCACCAACAAGCCAAATAGTTCGACGATTCAAGCATAAAAAACCGTAGGTAGAAATAGAATAATTAATTAGCAAAAATTGCAGATAAACTGAGTTTAAATTTACAATGCATAACGGGAGTGTTTGGGAACACTTTTTTTCAACGTTATATATAAACCGAGACAAAACTCCTCTCACATACTTGCTCAATTTGCATAAAATCACTTTTTCAACGGATTCCCAAACGGGCGCAACAAATAATAAAGAAAAATATTGTTGCAAGGGTAAGGTTTCTCTATCTAAATAAAGCGTATAGGTCATGGGTTTAATATTTCAAGATAAAAACTAAGTTTTGAAAGGTGATTGTTTTTGAGAAGTTATTGGCTTTTACAGAGTTCAAGACAAAAAAAGTAGGAAATAGGAAAGAAAAAGAAAGAGGAAAGAGGAAAGAGGAAATTTATTATGAGAAAATGTGTGATTTGATAAGAAAATAGCTTTTTCAAAATATAGGTTTTGTTACAAAACTTATGTTTAAAAAAATATGAGTACTTGGACAAAATCTAGATTTTGGGTAAAATCTAGGTTTTGCAACAAACCCTAGGTTGGGGAAAGAACTCCCAAATGAGCTCTAAATAAAGCGTATAAGTGGGGGGTTTAACATTGCATTCTAGCATATTTTTTCATAATATTGTTAAAAATAAAAACAGATGAGGCCTAAAAGGCCTCTTAGAGGGGTTGAGCTTAGCCTGTTAAGTGGAACATGCCTCCAAAATAGCATGTCTTAGCTTAACAGGATTGCCAAATGCAGGTCAAGCCATAGGTCATTTAATCTATTTCTACCCCTACACATAATACATATACCTATGAGCAGCTTATGACATATTGCATTAAAATTGTATGTAAGCTTTGACATTTGCCAAGGGTAAAGTAAAGAATCAAGAGGAGGTCAAGCATATAAAGAAAACCAAGTGAAAGGCAATGAAATTATTAATTCTTATATTAACATTGTATTGATTGTTATTCGTAATTGTATGCTATGATTGTCGAATGAAGATATGTATATGGTTGAACATGTAAATCCTTACAATATGTTTTTGCCATGGCCTTGAGCATGGTTGCATGAGTACTACGTTAGTAAGGTATGTTCCCAAGTCATGGTTAGATTGTGATTGCATAATGATAATCATGCATGTTAATGTTTTAGTTACTAACATTTGCTATTAAGATTTCCATGAAATCTCACTCTCCTCTCACAATACAACAACATGGGACCAAGTTCTTTGAAGGGTAAAGGCAAGGAGTGTAAAGACTAAAACTTGGAACATTTTGTTAAGCGAAGTTGAAGGGAATTTATATGGTTGTATGCTCTAATAGTTTCTGAGTTATGTATAGCACAGCTAAACATTATGTATATTTCATGTGCACTGTTTTGTTATGTTAATCATGATATAGCAAGTATAAAGTCAAGTTGTATGCATTAACATCTCAAAAGTTTCATGTAATCATGTGAAAAAGGGATCAAATACCCTTAAAACGATCTAAGATTATGAATATGCTGAATTTGGATATGTACAATTGAAATTATGAATTTCAAAAATTGGAGATATAATCTAGAAGAAACAAGAATTACAATATGAAGTGTTTTTTTTAAAAAAAAATTATGATATTTGAGCAAGAATAAGAGTTAGCTATTATTTGTGCCCTATAGAGTTTAATTACAAGATTTCTATTTTTTAAAAATTAGTTATGATTTTTCAAAATATATCAAAATTTAAGGGTTACCAAATGAAAAGTAACCTAAAAAGTGAATTTTAAGTAACAAGTGATTTGCTAATTCTAGAGCTTGGAAAGCATTAAAGTGAAAATCAAGGATTAGGGGAGAGAAAATGATCTAGAGTTTGAGAGAGTGGAAGGGTATGCACTCTGAATTTGTTGTCAACAAGGGAAATGGACTTGAGGAGAGTAGTGGATTATCGACGGAAGAATATGATATTCTGGGGAGGAATATCAAGAAGATGCCACAGGATCCGAATATGGCTAAGGCAGGTTATGAATCTAACATCAAAGCCAACAGGAAAGACGATGCGGTAATAGAAGAACTAATCCAGAAGGAGGATAGAACAAAGCAAGAACGTTGAGCAGGTGGTTAAGCCTCTTATGAAAACCCAAATCTCATATAAAGCTAAACTGACAAGCGAAGCTGAGGCAACCTTTGACAAAGATTTGGATGATCAGTTGAAGGAAAGGATCAAAGAAGAGGAGGACATGGCACCATTATTATTTGAAGAACAGAAGAAGCTAATGGACTCCTTGCCATGCCTGAACACACCGGACAAAGGCCTTAAGGAGCTATGCAAATCATGAAAGGATGCTCTCATCCTAAACCTTTTAGGAAGAAGAACAAATCTAAACATGATCAAGGATAGAGTTCATTAGTTGCTGAAGTGTGATAACTTCGAAATTATTGATCTCCCTAACAACTATTACGTCTTCAGATCAAGAGATAATGCGCTTTATACCAAACTTCTCTTTGAAGGCCCTTGGATGATACATGGATATTATCTTGTTGTTCAGAGATAGAGCCTAAATTTCAACCCCTACTGCAATAAAGTCAAGAAAGTTGTCATTTGGGTTAGGGTGCCCACCCTACCAATGCATATGTACTCGAAGGACTGCATGCTTGAGCTGGGAAATTTAATAGGTAGAGCCCTTAAAGTTGATCTTAACACCCTAGCCCACAATGCCAAAAAATACTACTGTTGAAAGGGGAAACTTTGCAAGGGTCAATGTAGAAGCGGACCTAAATAAACAGCTCCAATCTCATTTTATCCTAAGAAAGAAGATCTTCATAGTGGAATATGAGGCTCTAAACACTATCTGCTTCAAATGTGTGATGTCTGGGCACAATCAAGAGGAATGTTCACAGGAGAGCAAGGTAACACCTCCATGCCAGAGATAAGAGCTACAAACATGGGGGAGTGTATCGGGAAACCAATCACCAGTGACGAGTCTAAATAGGGAGGAAAAAATCCCTTGGTAAGCATGCCTGGGATATCTGTTAAAGAGGCGTACAGAGATTGGATGAAAGTGAAGACCTTCCCATATCAGTAAGCCCAAAGAACAAGTATGGAAAATAAGCAACAATGCAAGGAAGGGGCTAGTAGCCGATTAACGATGAAGGAAAATGGCAGAGGTTATGGTTCAAGATTTGACATCTTGTAAGAACAAGATGACAATCTTCCTAGAGAAACTCTGAACATTAGCAAGAAAAAGGCAACCCCACAGCAATGGCGTAAGAAAGAAGCAAAAGAAAATTGCCAAAACAAAAGGGAGGAGCAGGCGGACATAACTTTGGTAGGAGGGAGCATGGTGCACAAGTCAATGGCAGGAAAGAGCGCGGACATGACTATGGTAGGAGGGAACACGATGTGTGAGACAAGGAAAGAAAAGGGTGGTAGGTGAGAGAGTAAGGGAACAAAGATGGGCCAAATGCAAATCATGCAGAGCCTTATCTTAATAGCATCTCTGTTGGTAAGGATGGGCGATGTCAAACTTAACCTTTACGGAACTAGATGGGCTCAACAAGGAAAAGGAATGCAATTACTAGGCCCAAAGTTGTTTCACCTTTAATGAAGAGGAAACAAGTTTAACAAGCCCACCAACTTGTGTTTGGATCCTTGATAAATAAAGGGCCTCTCAAGATGGATCAAGAGCAGGACAAAGGCATTAATATTTTATCCAAAAGACAATGAGGCTATCCAATGTCATCTACCAGTGGCTGAACCTAATGAAATGATTGGGAATTTTCAAGCAAGAATGGAGAACCAGTAAACACCTTTGGCCAATAAACCATCGAACCCAATTGTTGGTTATGAGGATGGTAGTACTAGCATAGAGCCAACAAAACAATATGATTAATGGCTTGAGACATAAGATGAGGTCAGAGAAGATTTAAAAAATGGAGACGACCTTCTAGATCTCTTAGACTCTGGCTAATAATAAGTGTTAGTGGCAACAGGCCTTTTCTCTCTTTTGCTTTAATTTGTTAATGAATATTTTATCTTGGAATTGTAGAGGCGTTGCTTCTAAAAATTTCACTTGTAGACTGAAAGACATCCTTAAAAGGAATACTGTGGATATTTGCATCATCAATGAGATAAGGGTTAGTGGTTTGAAGGCTGACAGAAATATCAAAAAATCAGGTTTCTCTAATTGGATTAGAATTGAGGCTACAAGGTTTACGGGAGGTATTTGGCTTTTATGGAACCAAGAGGAAATAGGAATAGAATTGAGGGGGATAGAGTTGTAATTGCCTTAAATGGGGGATAGAAACAGCAAATATTTTCACACTTTAGCTATTATTATAAGAAATAGGAATAGTATTTAGGCCCTAAAAAATACATATGGAAATTGGGTTTTTGATTGAGCAACTTTAAAGAATATTGCTCTGTTGTACTATAGGGACTTATTATGAATTGACCACCAGATTAGCCACTCCCTCAGTACAAAATCAAAGTTCCCTTCCTTGAGTGATGCAAATCTCTCTAACCTATCCGACGGGGTTACAATACAAGAAATCAAGAATGCCACCTTTGATCTTAGAGCTTTCAAAGCTCCTAGACCTGATGACATGCATGTTGTCTTTTATCAGGAATATTGGTACCTGGTTGGAGATTCTATCTGCGCGATGGTGGAAAACTTTTTTAATGATCCCTCACAGATTAAGGACATCAACAGCACCAACCTTGTTCTAATCCCTAAGCTTAGTATTTAGAAGCCACCAAGGATTTCAAACCAATCTCCCTTTGTAATGTTAGCTACAAGATCATTACCAAGATTATAAGTAACCAGCTAAGATATGTGGTTGGCAAAGTGGTTGGGCAACATCAGTGCAATTTCATTGCAGGTAGGCAGAGCAGTGATAACATAATTATTTCTTAGGAGGTGATTCATTCTATGAAGCTGAAAAAGGCAATAAAGGATGGATGACAGTGAAGGTTGACTTGAAGAATGAAACAGTGACATCCATAAATCTCGTAAAGAAAAATCCATCTAAATCAATTAAGAAAGATAAATTTAATAATCCGCCATCTCAACCCAAAGATGGCTTAATGCCATTCAAACATTGAATGTATTATCCAAAATAAAACCTCCTATTTAGAAAACAATTGATATCAAAACACCCTTACCGAGGTGGCATATGCCCACTTCATAGACTAACATCAGCAAATTAGTAGTGATACAACATCATTCAAAATGAGTAAAATGATATGAAGAGTATGTAAAGCCTAAACATATGGCAATATACACATCTTCCACATAAATGTCCCAAAAAGAGGAGGCCCTACAAAAGGCTAACACAGTACTATACCTCCGGCTCTTTTCCTTCCCGTCTACCAGTACTGTGGCCCTCTCCTGAAAATGGTGAAACCACAGGATGAGACATAAAGTCCCAGTAACCAACAGATAATTTATCAAATATTCAAGCAAGGTTATAAGAGGTGAAGCAAGGATAAGTTCATTTAAAAGTATATTGATTATATTTATAAACCAAAAGAGCATTTAATCATCAAATACATACCAAACATAATAATATACTCTAGAGAGAGAAGTTGGTAGCATAATGAAGTTCAATATGAATAAATTAGTAACCAAATATATGCCAACACAGTACAGCAAAATTATACACAATCCCCACCACCAAACTCCTTCTTATATCACCTGTCATGGACTCTAACCTATAACGATAGCAGACTTGGTCAAAGTCAACCATCAATATGAGGTTAATGAGCCCCCTCCTAGCCGCCCACAACTGGGTCCAAGACTGGAAGGTGTCATCCTCTCTATGGTCGCCCACAACTGGGTCCAAGACTCATGAAAGTTGACCATTCCCAAAGCCGCCCACAACTGGAACCAAGACTTAGAAGGTCTAATATACTGTTAACCACTATGATTAATAGTGGAGACTATTGCCATAGACTTTATGGTGTACCAAGTATATCTTCTTTCCAGACCTCATCACAACCCAAGCCCTAACTATACAGCCACCATCCTTCCATAACACATATATTATCATTTTCCATCACGTTCTCAAATACAATGTAATATCTCATGATATAAAGAGTCATTAATATAAATCATAATGTCAAACTATTATCCGCTTCACCAATGATTCATAAACATATAGAACATAGTTTTCAAAGGTAACTTCATGTTAATTTCACAACTTAATCACCATAAGCAAATTTTAAATTAAGATAACACTTACGATTCAAGAGATGTTTTCCAAAACATCTTACAACCCATGACAAGCTTATAAAATAAATTAAATGTGGTTACCTCATGTTAAAG